>JAVJIF010021772.1:0-11230 GCA_038442645.1 Agave tequilana
GTAATATTTTAGACCCAAATCTGATGCAATTCATTTCCGATCTAATATGCTAGATTGGAATCTAAGATAAGGATTAAAATGGAATGGAATAGAACCCGACCCAGATCCAATTACTTATTGGGTTCAGGTTGAATCTCACGCGGATGCAACCCGAACCGCACCCCGTTTACATAGACTCTAGAAGCTTCGAAGAGAAAACGTTCTCGTTTTCAATAAAAGGGGCTTTCCCCTCCTCCAAGTCTCTGCTAGGGTTTTATTAGGGTTTTAGCCCCCATTCTCCCCCTCTCTCTCCTCAAAGCCCTAGCTTCTCTCCGCAATATCATTCTCATATCTCATGGCTATTGGTTCAGTTCTATTTTCAAGGCTGGCCAGGTCCAGAGCCCTAGCTTCAGGCCTCTCCTCTGCTCTCAATCAGTCTTGCTCACTTTATCTTACTCTCTGCTGGTTTCGAGAGTTTTTGCCTTTTCTTCTCTTTTGTTTTTGTTGGATCTATGGGGGTACAATTTGTGATTCATCCGATCTGGATCATTAAAGTTTGCATCTTTTGTGAGTGTTGGGTGTTTTAGTTGTAAACACATCTCTTGTTTGTTAATCGTGTTAACGTGATCTCTCTCCCCCCCCCCCCCCCCCATAAGTCTTCATTATGGTCCTAGTTAAGAGAACTAGGACTAAATACTTTTGCAATTTCAGGTCTTGGGATATTTCTTAATATTTTATCTGACAATGTTTTCAATCTTAATTAAGTTTATTTTGTTTACGCGAAAGCCTAGTAACTTATTACTGGATTCAATCTTTGTTTATTAAAGTTTGTTCCTTTACTGGATTTGAGGTGTGAGCACTAATCAGCAGGAATGCTATCACTGATGTGTTGTTGAGGATATGCTTTTTGGTCGCCTGTAATTGGAAATTTGGTTATTTTTAGAATTAATATACAAACTCAATTCTTGCTATTTGTTATTTGTAATTGTAATGCCTGATACGATTGCATTCTAATTCTTTAGTGTCTAGTTGAATGCATTTGATATGTCGAATCTTGATATTTATGTCATGTGCTGTATTCAATTTGTCAGGAAATCATGAAACTGGAATCTGAAATACTGGACTTTCACCAAATTATTGTCCTCTTACTGCTACTCTTACTTAGGTCCGTGTACAAACCCGACTCGGGCTACTCTGGAGCCTAGATTGGGCTGTTGGCCCGTAAAGGTTACAAAATTGGGGTCTTAAATGGGTTGGATTCACGTCGGATCTCTGTGGGGTCTCACTCCGATTCTAATAAGAATGTTGTACCTGAAATCAGGTTACGGATCCAATAAATATAATTGAATCAAAATCCAATCAAAATCTGAGAAAAATTTCAGATTTAGATTTAGATTTTTCTCTAAGCTATACTATTATAAATCTGATTCAAGTGTAATATTTTAGACCCAAATCTGACACAAATTCATTTCCGGTCTAATATACTAGATTGGAACCTAATTCAGTTATAATGTGATTTTTTGCTAAAATGGGGGTTATATTCTCGAGTTTTCGGGGACACCGTTACAATACTATTTAAAACAAAATCACATGCAATGACCCGAATAGAGAAGCCCAAGCTTTGCATTATCTTATAAGATAAGATATATAAACATGTAAGTCAAGATAAAGATTAAAACAGAATGGACCTTTTTGCCGAGCAATTTTTCCAAAAAAACCTTTCTGTCTAAAATAATTTTAAAGATCGACCCGCTCCAAAAATAATTCCAAAAGCCGATTTCTGATACGCCACTGGGCTCACCAGCATAGCGCTGGCGTTGGCGAGAGGCGTTTTTTGGTTCAACCGGGGTTAACAACCCCGTTGAACTAAATTTTTTTTTTTCCGCTGTATTTGCTCGGCCAGGGTTGGCAACCCCAGCCGACCAACATATACATATACATATGTATATTGAATTTTTTGGCTCGGCTTTTATATATATATATATATATATATATATATATATATATATATATATATTGAATTTTTTGGCTTGGCCGGGGTTGCCAACCCCGACTGAGAGCAATATTTTATTCATACATTCCTTTTTTTGTATTTTGGCTCAGCCTTGGTTTCTTTTTTTTTGCATGCTCATGTTCATGCATGCATGCATGTTCATTAAATGATCATACATGACTGTCTTGCATGTTCATTAATGAACATGCATGATGCATGCATGATACAAACTTGGGCAATTATTGTCCAAGTCATGCTTGGTCGGGGTTGCCAACCTCGGCTAAGCCAAAAAACCAAAAAAAAAAAGGTCAACAGGAGTTAGTAACCGTGGTCGATTTGCCCCATGGCCAAAAAAAATATTGATTTGCCCGGGGTTGACAACCCTGGGCGAATCTAAAATCACCTTGCGCTCGCGTCAGCTTAGCGCTGACGTGGAGCCGATGTGGCACTGACGTGGCGTGGCGTATTAGAGGTCGATATTTGGAAATATTTTTGAAGAAGTTGATTTTAGAATTATTTTTAAAAATAGGATTTTTTTTTAAATTTCCATTTTTTTGCCCCCCCCAAAAAATTAACTCAACCGCCGACGAGATTCACCGGTGGGTGGAATGGACTGTTGTTGAATGGCATGAAAATGCTACGGGTAATGAAATATGAAATAAAACCCGACCCAGATCCAATTACTTATAGGGTTATGTTGAATCTCACGCGGATGCAACCCAAACCACACCCCGTTTACATCCCCTAGGCCCCAAAGGCCTCTAGACTCTAGAAGCTTCAAAGAGAAAACATTCTCCTTTTCAATTAAAGGGCTTCCCCCTCCAAGCCTCTGTTAACGTTTTATTAGGGCTTTAGCCCCCATTCTTCCCTCTCTCTAATCAAAGCCCTAGCTTCTCTCCGCAATCTCATTCTCATATCTCATGGTGATTGGTTCAGTTCTCTTTTCAAGGCTGGCCAGGTCCAGAGCCCCTAGCTTCAGGCCTCTCCTCCCCTCTCCTCTCAGTCAGGTCTTGCTCCCTTTATCTTACTCTCTGCTGATTTCAAGAGTTTTTGCCTCTTTCTTCTCTTTTGTTTTTGTTGGATCTATGGAACGGGGGTACAATTTGTGCTTCATCTGATCTGGGCTCATTAAAGTTTGCATCTTTTGTGAGTGTTGGGTGTTTTAGTTGTAAACACATCTCTTGTTTGTTAATTGTGTTAACGTGACTTTTTTTTCTCTCTCGTGTTTGTAAGTCTTCATTATGGTTGTAGTGAAGAGAACTAGGACTAAATCTTTTTGCACTTTTAATTTCAGGTCTTGGGATATTTCCTAATATTTTATCTGACAATATTTTTAGTCTTAATTAAGTTTATTTTTTTTTGCGAAAGCCTAGTGACTTATTACTGGATTCAATTTTTGTTGATTAAAGTTTGTCCTTTTACTGGATTTGAGAAGTATGAGCACTAATCAGCAGGAATGCTAATACTGATCTGTTGTTGAGGATATGCTTTTTGGTCGCCTGTAATTGGAAATTTGGGTATTTTTAGAATTAATCTACAAACTCAGTTCTTGCTATTTGGTTATTAGTAATTGTAATGCCTGATATGATTGAATTTAATTCTTTAATGTCTAGTTGGATGCATTTGATATGTCGAATCTTACTATTTATATCATGTGCTGTATTCATTTTTGTCAGGAAATCACAAAACTGGATTTGAAATTTTGCAAGTGAATTCCAATTCGGTAGACAGTCTTGATTTGCAATTATGGCACTAACTGATGTCCAAAAGGACAGTAACCAAACGTAAATTTTCTTTTGAAAGCCCTCTAATTGAAAAATATTGTATTGCCACAATACTACTAAATATATTTTCTCTTCTGTGAGACCCCTTATCTGTTATATCATATCGATCCAATGAAAATAATTAGTTAGAGACAATTGTTCTCTGTTGCTTATGTTCACTCTGTTTATGGAATTGGTTAGCTGATGTAATGATTCTAGCATGCCTGTCTATGACAATATAAGATGGCTATTATGAGCGTCATTCGTTTTCTTGATTAAATGTCTGACATATGCTTAGAGGGAAATAATATGTTAATCGTGTTGATTTCCACGAAAAAATAATGAATCCAATTACTTTATGTAACTTCCACAAATAAAAAGAAGGTATGGTGGTATTATTGGAATCTCAAGTTATGAGGAATTATCATGTACCCTCCCTCCCTCTCTCTCCACCTTTAATCTTCATGGAAGTGTCATAAAGATAATCTAGGTAGAAGTTCTTAATTTCTAGTTTCACATACAATATGTTGGTTAAAGAGTCATAATGGTTGTGTCGACAAGGGGAAAAAAGAGTGAAAAAAGGGACCTACGTGTATCTTTTCAGAGTGTTTTACATTATATTGGTGACATACCTCTGATGTAATTTATGTATTCAGGCTTCTTATCATCAGCTGAAGGGGTCACATGCAACACATATATTATCTGAAAGATGGACATCTGCAGTTAGAGTATTCAGGTAAACTTTGCGGTTAAATGGTTTACTCTCTTCATTTACCATTTACATTTCCCCCCGTGCTGTATTTACGAACTAAAGTCTCTTTTCTAACCAATCAGCTCAAAGCCAATTGGACATGATGTTATTGGGATTGACCTGGGCACTACAAATTCATGTGTGGCAGTGATGGAGGGCAAGGTATGGATCTTCTTAGATTTCAGTTTCCATTATAAAATTGTATCATGATTATGCTTACTTTAGCAATATAGGTCAAATAATTTGAGTGCTGTAACATTTCTTTAAAACTTTTGCCTGAGACCCCAAAGCATAAGCTCCAATTACTGGTTCAAAACACATGATTTTTTCTCTACATGTTTGTTATTCTGTAAAATTATGTTCAATAGTCTGCATGCTAGATGATTGGGGAATGGGAAAGTAAATTGGGACTCTGCACTTGAATGAATATGTTTCTTTTGGTACAGGATTTTTATTTTGACCATCGAACAGGATAAATCTATCATTTCAAAGAGCATAACCTCCTTTATTCAAATGTTGAATTGACTTTCCTATGCATTATACTTCAAAAAGAGCTGTGAAATGATTTTCTTGTTCAAATGTTGCCTATGTTCTAAGATGGCAATAACATTACATAATCATCTGCTCCACTTACTCTCTTATATTTGATTTGGATGTGAGTTTGTTGGGCTTTTTCTTTCAATTATTTGAATGAAAAGTCTTGAATCATTTCTGGACAGACCCCTAAGGTGATTGAGAATGCGGAAGGTACAAGAACTACACCGTCTGTTGTATCCTTCAATCAGAAGGGTGAACGACTCACAGGCGTAGTGGCAAAACGCCAAGCTGTGACTAATCCAACAAACACTGCATTTGGGACAAAGCGGTTGATTGGAAGAAGATTTGATGATCCTCAGACCCAGAAAGAAATGAAAATGGTCCCGTATAAGATTGTGAAGGCTCCAAATGGCGATGCTTGGGTGGAGATGAATGGGCAGCAGTACTCACCAAGCCAAATTAGTGCATTTGTCCTCACCAAGATGAAAGAAACAGCAGAAGCTTATCTCAATAAATCAATTAACAAAGCCGTCATTACTGTCCCTGCTTACTTCAATGATGCTCAGCGACAGGCCACAAAAGATGCTGGGAGGATTGCTGGATTGGATGTCCAGAGAATTATCAATGAACCTACTGCTGCTGCCCTTTCATATGGAATGAACAACAAGGAGGGTTTGATTGCAGTGTTTGACTTGGGTGGTGGAACTTTTGATGTCTCAATCCTTGAGATTTCTAATGGGGTTTTTGAGGTAAGAATTTAGAAATAAGAGTCTTCATTCCTCTTGACTGACGTGTAAAGATATAGACTTTTGTTTGATGTGATTTCTATTTCCAGGTCAAGGCTACAAATGGAGACACTTTTCTTGGTGGGGAGGATTTTGATAGCGCATTGCTTGATTACTTGGTTAATGAGTTCAAGAGGACAGATGGTATGGATCTATCCAAGGACAAATTAGCAGTTCAAAGGCTTAGAGAGGCAGCAGAAAAAGCAAAGGTCGAGCTCTCGTCCACCATGCAGACTGAGATAACCTTCCTTTCATTTCAGCTGATGCAAGTGGTCCGAAGCACTTCAATGTCACTCTCACTCGCTCCAAGCTTGAATCACTCGTTGGTAATCTTATTGAGAGGACCCGGATCCCATGCAAGAATTGCCTAAAAGACGCAGGAATCACAGCCAAAGAAGTTGATGAAGTTCTCTTGGTCGGCGGAATGACTAGGGTTCCAAAGGTGCAAGAAATCGTTGCTGATATCTTTGGGAAAGCCCCAAGCAAGGGAGTGAATCCAGATGAGGCTGTGGCAATGGGTGCTGCAATTCAAGGTGGAATCCTGAGGGGTGATGTCAAGGAGCTTCTACTCCTTGATGTCAATCCGCTCTCCCTAGGGATAGAGACTCTTGGAGGGATCTTCACCCGGCTCATCAACCGGAATACAACTATCCCAACCAAGAAGAGCCAGGTATTCTCAACTGCTGCTGACAATCAGACCCAGGTGGGAATCAGGGTCTTACAGGGTGAAAGGGAGATGGCTTCCGACAACAAGCTCCTTGGGGAGTTTGACCTCGTTGGCATTCCTCCGGCCCCAAGAGGAATGCCACAAATTGAAGTGACATTTGACATCGACGCTAACGGTATTGTCAGAGTTTCAGCAAAGGACAAGGCAACAGGAAAGGAGCAGGAGATAACAATCAAGTCTTCAGGTGGACTCTCTGAGGACGAGATTGAGAAGATGGTTAAGGAGGCAGAGCTCCATTCTCAGAAGGATCAAGAGAGGAAGGCATTGATTGATCTGAAGAACACCTCAGATACCACCATCTATAGTATCGAGAAGAGTTTAGCCGAATATAGGGAGAAGATTCCAGCTGAGGTTGCACAAGAGATTGAAACTGCCGTTGCTGATTTGAGGTCCGCAATGGGAGGGGATGATTTGGAGAAGCTCAAGGAAAAGCTAGAGGCGGCGAACAAGTCAGTGTCGAAGATCGGAGAGCACATGCAGAAAGGGAGTGGAGGGGTTCATCGTCTGGGCCTTCTGAGGAAACTCCCGAGGCCGAGTACAAAGAAGCTAACAAAAGCTAGGTAATGGATTGGTACGCTACTAGTTTTTCCTTCATTTTTGGTGATTATTTAAGATATTTTCCAAATTTAGGGTCATACAGAGTAAAGTCAGTGTAGATGAGGCATTTGGGTTTCATAACCTTTGTTATCTCATTGATGATGGGTGCACTTCAAATGAATCCTTACTCACTGAAAACATGTTGCACCACTGTCAGTGATTTTTTCTCTATTCAGTGTTCTGAAATTTAAAATCGATTCTTCGATACTACCTTGACAGTATCAAAACACTCTTTCATGGTTGTCTTACTGCGTACTCTCTCCTCTGTATAACTATCTATCATTTAAGATGAATTCTCTTAGTTTTATCTATTTGGGAATGGATGAATCATACCAAGCAACAGCTATTCAGTATCAATGCAGACAAGTTGCCTGAGAGATACAGTTTTGAATGAATTTGTAGGGATGTTGATTAGTTGTAACTCTTGTCAGGAATCAAATGCCTTAAAACAAACCACATAGAAAAAAAAAAGAAAAAAAAAAAAACAGAAACAATCAACTCTATTTGTTCAACTTTGAGAAACTATGTTGTTGCCTTATTGAACTCAGGCATCAGCAGTGTCCTTCAGGCAGAACTTTTCTGTCAATGCTTAATCTGGATTTCTAGCTTCTTGAAATCAAAGTTACAGTTAGCATATTACATTATTCAAGTGGTCTAGATGGCTTGGGAACTGTTAGAGCTAGAACCGAGAGTACCATACGTGCATTCTAAGCTAACAAATGGTATGTTAAAAGAATACAAGCAGAATTGGAAATTGCCTTCTGGAGTTTTCATATAATATAATTGTATACTTATATATTCTCGGGTATCGTCCTCATCGGTATTATAAACGACATAGCCAATCTTACAATCTTACATGATCAAATGGTCATCTTTAGGTTCAAACCATCTCATCTATTGAAACTTCATGCAATTTTAGCATGTATTTAGTTGTATGTTGCTGCAAATGCATATGTACAAGTCCAAAAGTACAACATTCAGATACAATCTCAAGAAATGTGCATGACTACTGCCAAGGTAGGTTGCAACATTGAAGAAGTTTTTGACTAATTTTCACATTACAATTACAGACTATAAAAAAGAAAGTAAGCAATAAATAATATGGATTGTTTAGATATATATACCTCATAATCTCCGATATTTAAAAATTTACCTCTCAAATCTTTGATGTTAGAAATTTATCCTCAAATATTATAGATCTTAAAATTTTACCGCTGCGGATGGATCTCAAATGAAATTAAGAGTATTTGATCCGTTATGCTCTTTTCCTTTCTTCTTTATTGTTTCTATATGACTTAAATCAAATTCTATAAAACCTAAAATTCTAATCCCTTCTCTCTGTCTTCATTCTTTTCTTCTTCTTCTCTCTTGACCCCGTCCGCTCCCCAAAAAAATAAAATAAAATAAAATTCCTCCAAATTTTCTTTGAAATCTCACTCTAAAATTTTCTCAAATTTCTAATGAGCGCATATGAAAATTATTTGATGCAAGTTTATGATGATATATGAATGAAATAAAAATATGCTTGATCACAGAGGGGGGGTTCGAGGAGGAGGAGAAATAAGTAAAAATAAGATGAGTCTATAGGCTTAAGTTGGATATAGTGACTTAATCATTTAAATAAAGACATTTTAGTCATTTTTAAAAAATCAAGCAAGTTAATAGAATTCAAAAAGAATATTCTTTTTTTATTTTAAAACGGGAGGAGGGTGGACATTTAAGGGCCAGAATATTTGGAGGGCAAATTCCTAATACCCAACATTCGGGGGTAAATTTCTAAATATCGAAAGTTTGAGGGCATATAATTTGATATTGTAGTTGGCGCAACAAGCTTCAAAACATTATATTGCATCACCATCAAGCCCCTTGCTTACAATGACATTGCTGATCTCCCCTACACAACACAAACATCAGCAGCCACACCTGATGGTAATTGCCCCAAGTACAACTCATAAACAAAAAATAGTATGAATGAGCCTGTCACAAGATCAAATGAGCCCTAATCTCTTCAACAAGTTCATGGCGTTTGCTCGGTCCCCTCGGCAGCAATGGCGTTTGAAAGCTCAACCTCACACCAGTTGGAGGTGGTGGGGTTCAAGGAGTTATGAGTAACATCTGCAATGGCCATATCTGCAATATTGAAGGCGATCCTTGGAATGCAACTAGGGGAGCGAGATATCTTGGAACAATATGGACGGTTATAGAGGCGTACAGGGAGCGGATATCATATGGTCAGGGATGGCAACGGGGCGGGTCAGGGCTGGTATTGAACACCCCGTCCCCATACCCGAAATCCCAAAACCCGTCCCGTCCTAACCTCAGACCTCGTTGGGTATTTCACAATCACCTCCATCCCTGCCCTGGCGGATAATAAAAATACCCAACCCGATCCGAAATGGTGTACTGGGCTCAAATTTTTAGGGCAGATTGGATTTGGATTTTGGACCATTTGGTTTAGATATTTATAGAGAATGACATATTTGTAATTAGTGTTAAAAGCTGAGTTATTTAAGTAGATGTGTGTGTGTGTGTGTGTGTATGTGTGTGTGTGTGTGTGTGTGTGTGTGTGTGTGTGTGTGTATATATATATATATATATATATATATATATATATATATATTATACTCTTTATATGAAAAAATAGCGGGGCGGGTACGGGGCGGGGCAATGCTATACCGTACCTGCCCCGTCCCGGCCTTTGTTATTTCGGGTTTTCCCTGTTACCCGACTCGAACCTGGTCAACGATTAAAAAACCCGCCCCATTCGGGTCGGGTCGGGTGCCCGCGGGTACGGGTCAAATTGCCATCCCTAATCATGGTATTCTTATCTGCTCAGATGGGTAGTAAATGGAGTCGGATTTTGATGATGATGATGATTATTATTATGAGGAATATGTAAATCAGCTGATACAAGAGGCAAATCTGTTCTATGTAGCGCTCAAAAATCATAACTTTTGATTTTTTTCGACGATCCGATCTCACATTTTTATCTTTATATTCTAAGATGTGCACATATAAAAATCAAGTGAATTGGAGTTTGTTTACTCATTGATCTAATACTTCTATTTTATTCTATTGTTAAAAAATCGTTAATGTTTGACTTTAAAGAAAAATAGAGTAAATAAACTTCAAATCAGGTGATTTTTTATATGTGTATATCTTAAAATATGAAGATGATAATGTGCGGTCGGATCTTGAAAATTCAATAAAAAACTTAAATCTTGAAAACATTATTATTATTATTATTATTATTATTATTATTATTATTATTATTATCCGTATTTTTTAGAGAAAATTCTTTTAAAACCCCTGGAAAAAATCTTCGTCTCAAAAAAACCCCTGGTGCTTTATTTTGAGGCAAAAACCTCTTTTAACCAGGGGCGTAAACAGGATTTTTGGTCAAGTTGGGCCAAACATGATTTTCAATAATAGACATAATTTATTTTTTTAGGAAAAGTGAAATACAAGTTTAATACAAAAAGAAATATATCTAAACTAATGTAGCTGACAAACAGTCTTCTAATGATTACAGTTGGTATGGATGAGGTTCATTGCTTGAAAGTAACTGAATGATTGCCTCTGTCCTATTGCCATCAAACACATCTTTCTCCATCGTGCATGCAATTAAAACATCATTGAATCACTCCATCATGCACGAAAAGACTACAAATAATCTTTCTTATTCTGAGCCAATTTTTCAGCATGTCCAATTTCGCTTAAACTCACTATTTGAACGCGTATCCACAATGAAAGTTTCACCAAGGGGCTGTTTGGTGAGGAGAGAAAGTGAGAAAGTAGTAATAATTCCTTTTGAAACTTGAGAATTGGTTAGTAAGTTTTTAAGTATTTGGATGTTGTTGCGAAGTGTAGTTTAAAAAATGTTATGTCTTTTTCGGTGTTTGGATGTTAATGTGAAAGTGAAAAGTTGACCACAAGTTGATCACAAAATAATATTAAAATAAAATTAATTAAGAAAAATAAAAATTGGACTCTAATTAGAATGCAAATGAGATTTATATGATCACAAAATTAACTGTTTTGAGTTACAACTTATTACAAATGCCTTCCCTCTCTCAACATAAAACTTTCTACCTCTTT
>JAVJIF010021773.1:0-68089 GCA_038442645.1 Agave tequilana
TTGATATGTTACACCCACATCGTCAGCAACGGTTCAAGCCAAGACGATGAACCAATTCCATCCATTCGGCCTCATCCTCCCGAGTGGGACTCAGATGTCAGTGTGGAGGAATGTTCGAAAACCTCACTGTAATATGACTTCAAGCAGTCATTGGAGCCTGCAAAAGCTGTTGATGAGGAACCATAGGCCCAGCAATTAGACCTCCAATGGGAAAAGCGATTCGAACTACGCGAACCACCTACTGAAGACAGGTGATGCAGGTCAACTTGGGTAGTCAAGACCATCCTAAGCCCATCTTTATAAGTGAAAGCTTATCACTCAGAAAAGGAGGAATTGATAATACTCGTAAAGGAGTATATAGACGTCTTCGCATGGAACTACGAAGACATGCCCGGACTTGATCCGCAAGTAGCCGTGCACCGTCTAAATATCAAGCCCGACGTCAAGCCAGTCAAGCAGCAACAACGTCGGTTTCGCCTGAACATTATGGAAGATATTGAGGCCGAAGTCCATAAGCTCATTGCATTTGGCTTCATTCGGGAGGAACAACATCCAGATTGGGTAGCTAACATCGTCCCCGTCCTCAAGAAGAACGGGAAAATACGGATCTGTATCGACTACCGTGATCTCAATACGGCTTGTCCTAAAGACGAATTCCCGCTACCCATCACCGATGTCATGATCGACAACACATGTGGATTCGAAAGGATGTCTTTCATGGACGGCTTTTCAGGGTACAACCAATTAAGATGTATCCCGACGACGAGAAGCATACTTCGTTCCGAACACCATTGGGGGTATACTGCTACACTGTAATGCCCTTCGGACTGAAGAACGCCGGAGCAACCTATCAGCGGGCAATGAGCACAATCTTCCGCGGTCATCTTCGAAAAACGTGGAATGCTATGTCGACGACATTGTTGTCAAAAGCCGCGTAAGAATGAACATCTCCACGATTTGAGAACGATGTTCGACATAATGCGGACTCATCAACTGAAAATGAATCCGACGAAATCCTTCTTGGGAGTGTCAAGTGGCAAGTTCCTTGGGTTTATTGTTACATCAAAGGGATTCATCTTGACACAGATAAAGTCAAAGCCATTCAGAGCATGCATCCACCAAGGAATCTCAAAGAGCTTAGAGGCTTGCAAGGCAGACTGGCTTATATCAGAAGATTCATCGCAAATCTCTCAGGCCGTTGTCAACCGTTTACCCGACTCATGAAAAAGGTGCTTCCTTCGTATGGGATCAAGCTTGCCAGGAAGCTTATGAAGACATCAAGAGATACCTTACAAAGCCTCCAGTCTTAGTGGCCCTACATTAGGGAAACCATTCTTGCTTTATGTAAAAGCTATGGACTATTCTCTCGGTGCCCTCCTCACTCAAAAGGACGACAATGGTCACGAGCAAGCCATTTATTATCTAAGCAGGACTCTGATAGGGGCGGAATCTCGCTATAATCCTATCGAGAAAGAGTGTTTAGCTCTCGTCTTTGCTGTTCAGAAGACGCGACATTATTTGGTTGGCCAAACCATACATGTCATCTCCAGAGTGAACCCATTGCGTCTCCTTATGACAAAGCCAGGATCACTGAATTCAAGATTGGCTAAATGGGCACTCCTTTTGTCTCAATACGACATGATCTTTACCCCTCAGAAGGCGGTTAAAGGTCAGGCCCTTGCAGAGTTCTTGGCTGCTCATCCAGTTCCGGAACATTCAAAACTTCACGAGGATATTCCAGATGAAGTCTTCGACTCCAATGTAACCTCAGAGGAGGAAGTGTGGCAGATGTTCTTCGATGGAGCATCGCGAATGGGCCCTAAAGGCAAGATTATTGCCGGAGTGGGGGTTGTGTTTATCTCCCCACAGAATCATGTCCTTCCCAGAGCATTTTCTCTGACGGAATCATGCTCCAACAATGTAGCAGAATATAATGCCCTGCTCATTGGTCTTCAGCTTGCCCATGGAATGGGGGTACGCTACCTCGAAGCTTACGGCGATTCAAAATTGATCATCAATCAGGTTAAAGGCGAATACGAAGTTCGCCACGAAGACCTGGTGCCTTATTATCACACGGCCATTGAATTGGCTGACCTATTTAAAGGTTTCTACATCGGGCACGTGTCTCGATCCCAGAATACCAAGGCGGACGCTCTTGCTGCATTAGCAACAACACTAGCCTTGCCAGCCGACACCGAGTATCACCTCACAGTCACAACTTGACATCTTGTATGCTCCAAGCACATGCTAAGAACTCGAGAAGTCTATAATGTCTCCACGGGTCTTGAGCCAAAAGACTGGCGCTTTCCTCTCATTGACTATGCTTTGTACGGTCTGCTTCCAGACGATCCTAAGAAGCGGCGTCCGTCAGACGAAGGTCTCTCCGTTTCTACTACGATCCAACTTTAAAGACACTTTACCGTCGTTCATATGACGGTGTTCTCCTCCGTTGCCTTTCTCATTCAGAGGCACAGGAAGCGCTTAAAGAAGCGCACGACGGCATTTGCGGAGCTCATCAGCCAGGTCCGAAACTTAAAGACAGGTTGCGTAGGCTTGGATATTATTGGCCAACCATGATAGCCGACGCCATCCAATATGCACGAAGGTGTAAAGCATGCCAGATCCATGCAGACTTCATATACCAGCCTTCGGAGTTGCTCCATCCGACTGTTGCTTCATGGCCATTTGAAGCATGGGGAATAGATGTCGTAGGATCGATCAGCCCCTCTTCGACAAAAGGTCACCGGTTCATCCTCACAATAACCGATTACTTTTCAAAATGGGCGGAAGCTATACCATTAACTGAAGTCAAAACCTCTAATGTGGTTAACTTCATCAAACACCATGTCATCCATCGATTCGGTGTCCCTAGGCGGATCATCCACGACAACGGTCCCCAATTCATAAGCCAAGTGTTCTATCGGTTCTGCGATAAATACCGAATTCAGAATGTGGCTTCAACTGCCTATAATCCTGCCGCCAATGGCTTGGCGGAAGCATTCAACAAAACGATCATCAAGCTACTCAAGAAGTTTGTCTCCTCGAACAAGCGAGATTGGAACGAAAAGCTCGGTGAATGTCTCTGGGCCTATCGAACCACGGTTCGGACACCGACAGGCAATACGCCTTTTTCCCTGGTATATGGGTGCGAAGCAGTCATCCCATTGGAAATCCAGATGCCGTCATTGCGAGTAGCTCTGACCACTAAAATCACATCAGAAGACAATGATCGGTTACATCTTCAAGAGCTCGAAGCCCTAGATGAGAAGCGACTCAAGCCCAGCAACATATTGAGCTATATCAAGCTCGAATCTCAAAGGCCTTCAATAAGAAGGTCAGACAGAGAGTCTTCCAGAAAGGAGACCTGGTTTTAGCCGTCAGACGACCGATGATTTTGACGCACAAGACCAAAAGCAAATTTCAGCCTAAATGGGAAGGACCGTTCGTAATAGAAACAGTCTATTCAAACGGAGCGTACCGTCTTATGACTTCAGATGGCGACCTACTCATGATGCCGATCAATGGCAAGTTCTTAAAGAAGTATTATCCTTAATCAAGGATCCTTCTCATGATCAAGTTAACACTACACCTCTGATCAAGATCTTCGTGTCCAAAGTACACACAAAGAGAGCCTTTCTCTTCCTCCAAGCGAGATAATACAACCGTAAACCAGTAGGAACCTGGTCGTGCATTGGCTGTCCCGAAGGAGAATCGAGGTTATGCATATATTAACCAGATAATCCGACATCCTTAACGATTAAGGATAGAGGAAAATGTTGGCCTGTAAGCCCAACATAAGTCCTCGACAACTCATCATGCTGAGGGGAATAGCATGGCTAGCCCAACCCAAACGGTAGTTGGTAAAGGCATATCAAACCCGTTGATAGCTGGGGGTTTGCTAAAAATTCCAAGGGACCTGTTCCCATTCGATTCCATCGTTTCTCCCTGTGAGAACGAGACCTCCAAAATTACTTACCAAGTCTCATCCATAGAATGGTAAGACCACATATATACATTTCGTTGTTACGTTAACATTAAACCTATGATAGCAATTCCCTCGTTTCTCCCTGTGAAAACGAGACCTCCAAAATCACTTACCAATTCTCATCCATAGAATGGTAAGACCACATATACATTTCGCTGTTACGTTAACATTAAACCTATGACAGTGATTCTCTCGTTTCTCCCTGTGAAAGCGAGACCTTTTTCCAAATTTCATTACAACCTTGAGCTTGGTGGCGTCTCAAATCGGTTATGTCATTGCGACCTCTGAACCAGCAGACAGCCGAGTCTCAATTTTGAGCTTGTTGACATTTACAAAAGACAAGTCTCAACCCCGAGCCCTGTTGACATTTACAAAAGACAGGTCTCGATACTTGTTGACATTTATAAAAGACAAGTATCACCACCTTTGAGCTTGGTGGCGTCTCAAATCGGTTACGTCATTGCGACCTCTGAACCAGCAGACAGCCGAGTCTAACTCCGAGCTTGTTGACATTTATAAAAGACAAGTCTCACCCCGAGCCCTGTTGACATTTACAAAAGACAGGTCTCATTACTTGTTGACATTTACAAAAGACAAGTATCACCACCTTTGAGCTTGGTGGCGTCTCAAATCGGTTACATCATTGCGACCTCTGAACCAGCAGACAGCCGAGTCTCAATTTTGAGCTTGTTGACATTTACAAAAGACAAGTCTCAACCCCGAGCCCTGTTGACATCTACAAAAGACAGGTCTCGATACTTGTTGACATTTACAAAAGACAAGTATCACCACCTTTGAGCTTGGTGGCGTCTCAAATTGGTTATGTCATTGCGACCTCTGAACCAGCAGACAGCAAAGTCTCAACCTCGAGCCTGTTGACATTTACAAAAGACAGGTCTCAACCATACTTGCTAACATTTACAAAAGGCAAGTATTACCCCTTTAGTCCTGTGAGGGCTAATCTTGAGATTGGTGACTTCTCAATCGGTTATGTCATTGCGACATCTGAACCGGTAGATGGCCAAGTCTCATTATCCAATCCAACAAGGATTATGTTCTCGAGTGGCTACAATACAACTTTGAAAGGACAATTCAGCAAATGAAACGAGTTGGAGACTCGATAGGGAGTCAAAACAAAAGAAAGAATTTCATTGATTCCAAAAGAATGAGATACATGAAGGCACATATACAACAACCTACAGGCGTACATTGTAAGATCTGATCCGCTCTCCAAGGGAAGCCAGCCTCGTCCTCCTGTCATCAGCAGCCTGGGCAAGCGCCTGCGACTTCAGCTCAGCCTCATTGAAATTCATTGCCTGGGCCAAACAAGCTTCGACCTCCGCCAAAGTTGCCCTCTGCGACAATCCCTGCTGCGAGAGTTCGTCACTTTGAGCCTTGAGCTGCTCAAGCCGCGCAGCTTCTTCAAGACGCACCGGTTCAGCCTTGGACAAGAGAGGTTTCCCTTCCTAATCATCTCCTTGGCCTTCGCAATCCTATCTTCAGCATCAAGAATAGCACTGGTGGAGGCATCGATGACATTTCCAACCTCTGCTTGCCTTGTTTCCAAGGATTTCAAATCAGAGGAAATAGCCTCAGCGGCTTCTTGAGCAGCAAGACGGGCCTCATGCTTTTGAGCGACAAGGCGCGCAAACTGCTCATCAACCAAAGACTCCAAGTCCGAGCGGCTGAGACGGCGCCATTCCTCTACGTCCCTCTCGAATTGATCTACCAGGAGCTCCAAGGCAGCGGCCTGGTGGTACCCTTCAAGGTCCCGAATACTTTCAATATTGCGGAGAGGACCACCTTCAAAGTTGAGAACAATATAGTCGAACCTTTCAAGACCAGGTCGATGCATCGCCCTAAGCCTTTGTAAAAACTATCGACTATGTCGCCTATAAAATCGTTTTCAACCTCGGCCACCTCTGGTAGACGGGCAACTTCAGAAAAATCCACCAGCCCGGTCGATACCACCGTGGAAGGAGCAACAGGAACACTAACAGCAGCAAGACAGGCCGTTGGTGATCTCGGCGGAGTCTTCATGGAAATCAGTACACTAGCCACCGCGGAGGTAGGACTAGTGATCATCTCCTGAACAGTAGGTTCAACCACCAGGGTTGGAGAAGTAGGGCTGGTAATCACCCTCAGCTCCGCGCTTGGCAAAACTGTCGGCACCTCACTCATTGATATAGTTGGGAGTGAAGACACCTCCGGGACTGCCGTCCCGTCAACCTCTGGTCTTTCAAACCGCCTTGGCCGATAAGAGGGCAGGTCGCCATATAGCGCATCCAACACAGCAGCTTCCGCCGCGGTCGAAGTGCTCATATCACCCCTGGACTCCCCAGGAAGATCAGCCGTTTCCCTTGAAGCTAATGCACCTTGAGGCCGAACACCTGTAACAAGACTGTGTTTAGACAGGACACAACATGCAATAGAAGCCAAGAGGTCAGGACAATACCAAAGACGACGTCGCCTCAAACATCTCGGCAGCCGCATCAATCTCCCTGGCTCCATCGGAAAATTCTTTGCGGAGTCAACACGAATGGCCGACCCGCTTTCGCTTGCCGAATCTCCCGTGGACCATCCAAAAGAGCTTGACGCTACAGGACTTCCCTTGAAAGTCCCAGTGCCCGAAGGACCAATGTCAGCTGCATCACCTCCGGATTCCTCCGGATGACAACATAGCCGGCCTCATCACCCTCGTTGTAAGCAAACAGAGGATCATAATGTTCCTTTTGTTCTCCGACGGCCTCAGCTCTCGGGCTCGTCACCGCCTCAGCTCCTACATCACGAAGCAGATAATAAGCGGTCCGGAACACATAGAAGATATATTACAAAGACGAAGCTGATCTTACCTAAGTCCGGAGCAACTTCACCAGTAGTCGGTTTCAGCAACCGACGGTTCAACTACTAATGGGGCAGCAGGAGGAACCGCCACAGATGGTTCGCCCTCTACAACAACCGTAGGAGCTTGGCGACGGGGCTTCTTCACCACTCCTTCCTACGAGACCCACCTGTCCCGTTTGCGCTTGAGAGGGGCATCAGAACCTTCCTCCTCCACTTCTTCTACATGTCTTGGGGGAACTGTCCCCATCACGCCAGAACCAGCTGCAAGGGTCTCGCACCTGTCTCCGATTCAAAGCGAGGACTTTCTGCATCCGAGGCTTCGCTGTCATCCACAACAACGAATTCCTCCATGCCTGGGACCGCGAACCCTCTTACCTTCCCTTTTCTCAGAGACCTTTCGCTTCAGCCGCTGAGAAATTAACTTCACACCAGAACTGTTAACCTTGAATCCAAGGGGTGTGGAGTTGGAAGTTGCATACCACTGGTAGAAGCACAGGGTCATTAGAAGATTGGGAGCCCTCAACGGCGTACGCAGCCGCGCCCCAGCACAGCCTGCAATGAAGATCGCCAGGCACGGGCTCCATCAATGAGACTCCCCATGAAAGCCAGATGGAGATTTGGGTTGCCCACGTACAGTTGGTCATATCCAAACTGTCGAGCAAACCGACTTGGAACGTAAGGCTCCAAATAGCAGGTATCCCCGCTTCTATACAATAAATGCGAAGGCCGGATGCTGACCAGCCACTCAAAAACTCCCCGGCTCAGGGACGACTGCCCTCCCCCGCATCTTTGAATTCTTCCCCATAGCCTGCACCCCGAATACGGGGAAAACAGCGAAAAAGACTATAGACGTCATAGCGACGTACTAATTTACGGGCCTCAGCCACGTAAGTCTTCTGCCATGAGCATCCTTCGAATCGGCGGAGGAGCGCCATTCGAACATCTAGCGGGGGATCCTCTCCAGCTTCGATCAAAGAAGGACAATGCAGGGCGAACCACGCCATCAGTAAGTGTACGGCAGACCTATCCTGGGATTAGGACCGTCGCGAGGCGAAATGGCCCCCTTTCCACGCTTCGTTGCTGGCGGCCTGCAAAAAGCCTCCGTTAATGCACGAAGGTCTGTCTGGATACAGCACACCATGGCTGGAAGAAGACCCAGAGGACAACCATGAACCAAACGAACAGCGGGAAGCAAAACATTCGGATGAACGACGTCACCAGAAGAAGACGGCACCACGCACCTCTTCAGCCAGACTGTCAAGAAGCCAGCCAGCAGTGCCTTCCGGGACATCGGCTGGCGAGCCTGATGATGGAAACTCCGAAGGACATCACCTTTCTCAAAGGGACCATCGTCTTCCTTCACAACTAGATCCCCTTGGAAGTACTTTTGCATCCGGTTAAAGATGTCCTCATCAGCAACTCCACAGTGAGCCGCTTCAGGAGTGTTCTCCATATATGGGAACAAGTACTCTCCCCAGCTTTTCAAGCTACAGGAGGTTCCCTTACTGCCCCCATGCATACTGGAGCAAATGTACAAGTGGCACATCAACTCCCGGTAGGTCTCAAACAAAGCAGACTCCTGCTTCTCCAGAAGAGCCAATTCTGCCTCGCACGGGAAGTATTCTTCATATGGAAGAGACCCAAAAGGCAGAGCAGAGACTTCGCACATCTCATGCAAGGCCATACCCAATTCGCCAACAGGGGTGAAGAAAGTCCCTGAAGCTGGGCAATACAACTCAAAGATGGCGTAGAAGCACGCCACATTCATCTCAATACCGTAGCAGGTCGCCCTGACGGCCTCATAGAGGTTTACCCTCTCCAGATCCTCCTCGAATGAGCGAGGATGTATACAGTTAAATCCCTCCACCATGCCTTCGGAGGGTGAATCCAGCCTGGAGTCCTGAAGTCAGTGGCTGGGTAATTCCCATTGACCTTACAAAATTGGTTGCCAAAGGTCAGCGCCACTGCGGGATTTTCTCCCACTGGGATCTTTTGGGACACATTCCCAGGATGTAGACCCGTTATGCAACAAGGAGGCCCCGCTCTTGCATAACCAGGAGACTGAAGCATCAATTTCCCTATGTGGACAGAGTCAGTACTCCGGCTCACTTCCCACGACATCTTCCGAGCCTGCGTCACGCACTGGAAGGAAGACAAAGAAAAATGCCGCTTGTTGACGGAAGGTAGAACTTCTCACCATCCAACTGGAAAATCCACTGACCTTCCCCTGCCAGTAGTTGGAGATCAGGATCTGGTGCGGCATCCCGAACATGAAGTCAGACTTCCTATAAGTTCGACGGTCAATATCTTCAAGGGGAGCCGTAGTCAAAATACTCCTCGTGGTGTATTGATCACCACCATAAATAAGCGTGTCTCGGACGAGAGAGCTCCGCTCACTAAACAGAGAAGCTTGCCCTTGAAATTGCAGGCTGATATTGCTGTCCAATCCCCTGATCATCCCAAATAGATTGTTCGAAGGACCAGGAATGTAGTGCACTACAGTAGCAAAGAAGAATCATGATTAGTTCATCAGCCAAGCGAACACAAAGACACAAGTTTCACCAAGGCATAGCCTCGCTCTCTAAATGAAGCCAACAAGGTGACAGCTTCGCCAAAGTAGCTTCGCGGTTACAGTCAAGTCCGCATTTTGCAGAGAATGTTCAAGTGTTAGCTTCGCTTCGAAAAGCTTAAGCAGAAGGCGGCACGACCCTGAGGACTAACTTCGTCAAAGGGGGCATTATGGTCAAACATTATTATCAATCCCTTGCAGCCGTGATTGAGGGGATAGACCCATATCCTGTTGTTCAACAGGATGAAGACAGTCCAAGGGATAGCTTCGCCTAGAAGCTTAAAGAAGAACTCTTCAGTTCTTGAATTCCCGTTCGAGAAAATAAGGGAAATGCAGGGAAATGGATTCTCTAACATATCAGATCATGCTCGATCCTTCTGGGTTCATCCAAAGATAGCCAAATATCGGCTTTAAGGAGAGACGGCAGTCTCTAATCAAAAAGGGGAAGATCCCTACCGGCGATTGGTCTTTCGATGACCGAGGAGGAGAAGGACCCCCCGCTGCAGAAGTTGCCACTTCTTTCCCCGCTCGTCTCTTGGGCGCCATTGAAGAGCTGCGGAAGCTTTCAAACCTTTAAATGGAGAGGAAAAAGGAGAAGAAGAGTCAAAGGTCTCTAAAAATTTCAAGAAAAGAGATCTGCTCTTTCTCAGCCCGATCGGGCTTTTATAGGCCAATCAGCGCCTGAAACAATGCCTCGAAAAGGGCACAGGCCGCCGTTTCGAATTAATTTGAAACGCCGCCTAAAGCGCCTTCCCGAGAAGCGCTGCTTCAGCCACTAAGGGTTAACCTCGCCATGAGTCAAAGTGCGGACTTCGCACAAGTTCGTCAAGAACTTCGCCAAAAGGGTTGCCTTAGCCCGCTAAAGGCACAGTTTGCCGACATGCCAGTTTCGCGCGAAGCTCATTCAAAAAGGACCCTGTCCTTAACTCCGCATGGAGTTTACCTCCGATAGCCGAATTCAAGATGAAGGCAAGGCGGAAATCAAATGAGAAGAAAATGAACTTTCATTGATTTAAAAGCAAAGGTACATTGATACTACATCAAGGTTGTGTTTCATACAACAGATTCAGTTGCTCAACAGGATCATTTGCGCAAAAGGCATACAAGTGGTTTTATCTGCTTTCAAGACAGACCAACTGGACACGAAAGGCCTTCCTCCCGCACAAGGCCGTAATCCTTCGTTTAATGGCAGATTTTGCTACCAAAAAGCTGGATGCCCTTTCGTGAAAGTTGGCAAAGGACTGTTCGCCACCAGCCGGCCAGATCACCCATGATGAAAATTGGCAATGATGTCAGTGATCTCACAGGTGACGTCCGATTTCCCGAAGTGGATCATCTCCTGTAAGCGGCTATCAGCCTCACCTCAAAGTGGATCATCCCGGATAAGCGACTGCTAACAGCCTCTGGGACACGCATCAGCTGCCCAGTTTGTTCCTCCTGCTTAAAAGTAAAGCTTCAACCGGGGAAGCATAAGGCAACTTTTCGGTCTCTTTCATCAAGTCACAAGATTGGCGAACATAGCTCACTGCAGTGCAAACTGAAAGAAGTTAGCAGTTAAACACAGGAGAAGCTGCAAAGGCACTAAGTCAAATTCTTTGAGGCGAAGCAATCTGCTCCAGTCAAGCATTGGTTTCAGTTAAAGCAGAAGATAGCCTCGCGTGCACAGCAATGATGGGCTAGCTCAGCAAACGCCAAGTCCTAACCTCGCCTATATGGCTAAGCCAGACTGATCCTATGTGACACAGTCTTAGCCTCACCTATATGGCAAGACTGACTCAACTTTGAAGAAACTAAGTCCCAAGTTCTGCCTGTGCAGCGGACTTAACATGCAGTGATCCTTCCGTGATTAAGTCAGAATGATAGCTTCGCTGGGAAGCTATGATAAATCCTTCTCTGCAGCTCAGTCAATTGCAAAATGAAGAACAAGGGAAACTAATCCCTGAAGCAGCTGTTAAAGCTAAATTAAGGGAGATGAACTCCCTAAAAGATCATTGTGAAGTCGTTGAATGATCAAGACTTACCGGTCCTTGGCTGGATAATGACCAGAGTGGGCATTCCCACTACTTCAGAGATCTGAGTATCTCTCTCAACCA
This sequence comes from Agave tequilana, assembly GCA_038442645.1. Classification (NCBI taxonomy): domain Eukaryota; kingdom Viridiplantae; phylum Streptophyta; class Magnoliopsida; order Asparagales; family Asparagaceae; genus Agave; species Agave tequilana. The sequence continues at coordinate 11,492 of JAVJIF010021773.1, forward strand.
AGAGAAGAGGAAAAGAGCATATCACTTCTCTTCAGAGGACCTCAAGTGTCCTATTTATAGGCCCCATGGCCTGACCGCTGCCGCCTCAAGCGTGGAAGCACGAGCGCATTCAAGGCATTTACTGCGCCTTGAGAAAAGGGACGGTTTCCCTTGGAACCGTGCGAAGGAAGAAAACGTCTCCCTCATAAAGGCATTTATGGCGCCTGGAAAAAGGGAATATCCTCCCTTGGAAACGCGCGAGGGGAGATATCTCCCTCGATCATTGCGAGAGAAGAAGTAATCCTTCTCGTGATTAACCCATAGCAGTTGGCCTCGGGAAAGCGACAGATGCTCCAGAGCGAACTTATTCCTGGAAGCCCGGATGCGAAGCTACTCAGAGTCGCAAACCTATACAATTCTTCGGCGAATCTACATCCCAAAGCAGGATTGAAAGCGAAGTTGAACTCAACCATCATGGCGACGTTCATACTCCACACACCACCGATCAAAGCAGTTCAAAGTGTTTCAAAGTCTGAGCTATTGCAGACTTTCGAAAACTTTGAAGGGGGTCTTGTTGACACTTAAAAAAGACAAGATTCTTATTGGTCCGAACAATGTCTAAACTTGTTGACATTTACAAAAGACAAGTGACAGACGAGCTGAAGACCAGTTCTCACCCATCTCCGAGGGACAAGGAAGCAACTTGGACTCCACTGATCCAGCAAGCAGACAGTGAACCCGGATTGTTTCTAAACAGACCTCAGCAGGTCTAAGGTGTTAGCACTTAGCATTGCATGAGCCCAAAGGGATAGCCTCGCTTAAAAGGCTATTATCATCCAACTTCGCCTTGAAGCCATTCACAGCTCCGCCAGGAAGCTAACTTATAGCTTCGCCTGAACTGCTGAAGCGCAACTCCGCAGAGAGTTAACTTCGCTTGAAGCCACATGCAACTGCGCAGAAAGGGTATATGGTAGCTTCGCAACAGATGACGTCTAGCTCCGCCGAAAAGCCTCTTTTCGGACTTCGCCAAGAAATTGCCTCCAGCTCCGCTATGAGTTCAAAGCGGGCAGCGCCGCTATCGGTCTGCTATGGTCAACCTTTGACCAATCAAATCTCCGGATGAGATCGGATCAATATCAAATCCAATCAAGATCAAATCTGAGATCAAATTTGGCAGTTGATTGCCACAATCTCTTGACTCTTCTAAAACGAGTAAGAAGATCAGGGGAAATCCTCCAACGATATGGAAAGGATCAAAACAGATCAAGAGGATCAACCGACTTGCCATTTCTAGCTTCGCAGAAGCTGATCCTAGCCTCGCAGCAAGGCTACTTTCCAGATTTTAAACAGATTTGATTCAATCTGTTTCTATATTTTCAAGGGACAATTATACCCCTGCTCTCCCTATAAATAGCCCATCAGGGGTACAAGGAAAGGAGAGATCTTTTTGAAGAGAGAAGACGAAGACGACTTCTGAAAAGAGAGAGGACTCCACAAGCAGAGACTTCTTCACGACGCACCGTGCGCACAAGAATTCAGAGACTTTTAGAGAATTACTTCTCTAACCAGGGTGCTGATGCCCTAATACCTTCTTCTCAAGGAATCTCCGGACCAGGCGAGAAGGAATTCCTAAAAGAAGGCGGTTTTGAGAAGTAGCAAGAGGGTTCTACCAACCCTCTATTCTCTGATTCCCCGAACCAGGCGAGAAGGGAATCTCATCGCTCGCATCGTCAAAGGGACAAAGTGGTCGCGCGCTGACCAGACTCCTATCGGCACACTTCTCCAGAATCTCTGAGGAGATCTACTTGTAATCTTTTTAAGAATACTTGTAATTTAGCTCCTCAACCCTTTTTATTGTAAGTTTCCCCTTGCAAATCAATGGAAAACAAGCAGAAGCATTAGCTCTCCCTGAAAAGGAAGGTCACAATTTGGAGAATTCACGCCTACTCTGACTTTCGTGAGACATGCGAGAAACGATAATAAATCGTGTCGTTAATTTAAAAAAAAGGGATAAACCTTATGATAAAAAAAAAAGCATCTGGGAAGAAACGATTAATTTCTATCAGTAGACCCGCTAAGGACCCAAACCATAGAGTAGTTAGCACAGGTGCTGTGAAAAGATATGTTTATATATGTTGCATTGAAAATCCTCCTTCTTTATTGTAATACATATATGGTTAAGATGTTATAGTTCAAGATCATTTGTATTTTTTTGTACGGAATTCCTAACAAAAACGGATATATATAATGAACAGTAGATGAGATTTTCCTATCCCTGTTCCTAAAAAAGATTGGATCTACTTGACTTCGATCTTATGATGCTCTTGCTGCTGGTGTAAGAAAAAGAACTTAGGTGCAATATGCTTGGTGTTATCTCATTTGATGTGTTCTTTCTTCATCTGGTCGATGTTGTTTTTCATTGATTTTGAAAAGGAAATTTAAAAAAATTATAAAAAATTTACAAGTAATAAAAACAAAAATTACAAGAATTCTCTATGGGAAGATTCTGAGGAAGTGTGCCTGTAGGAGTCTGGTCAACATAAGACCACTTTGTCCCTTTGACGATGCGAATAATGAGTCTTCGAGTCTTCTGCTAGGAATTTCTTCTTTCCTGGTTCCGAAGATTGCTTGAGAGAGGAAGATTAGGGTATTAGCATCCTGAAATTATCCTTGAAGGATGAAAGAAATATATTTCTAAATTCTTGGAAGCTAGAGAATGGTTATCTTGAGATGATATCTCTTAGCTATGGTTCTAAGCCTCTAAAGTTTTTAGTCCCTTGTTTAGCCTCAAAATGGGCTATTTGTAGGCTCCACAAGGGTGTAACTACCCCTAAAAATCAATAAAAGCTGAAAACAGCCTTAATAGCCTCACACGCGAGACTAAAATTGGTTCTGCACGAGCTTAGAATGCTTCATGTGAAGCTACATAGGCTTAGCGAGAGCGTATTATAGCCATTCTGGCTTAATTGTCTCTACTTAATGTGGGACGTAGTAGGCGGGTGTAACCGCCAATTTAAAGTGGCGTTAACCCTATAAACTAGTAGAGGTTAGCCCATTAATCTCGCTTAGGGATTTGAAATGGTCAAGCTGACCTGGAACTAGCCTACTGCGAGGCTAAAAACTCCAAACAGAGCTAGCCTGTTGCAAGGCTAAAATTCCGCACGGAGCTAGCCCACTGCGGGCAAAAGAACTCCAAACGGAGCTAGCTCACTCTGAGCTATAGCCCACTGCGAGGCCAAAGCCCCTGAAAGTACACCTAGAGGGGGTGAATAGGTGTGTGGCTAATCTAATGATAAATGATGTGGAATTAAAAACTAATTGCAATACACTTAGTGTAACCAAAGAGTATAGCCGAATTTTCGGTGAAGGGCTCTGGACTATCTCTTCTAAATTCCTCTAAATAAGAGTTGAGTTACTATGTAAAGCTCTCTTGGTTCAACACAAGTGAGGGACACAAACATTACCAAGTATATATAAGATATGAATATGATGCAATGCAAGATATAAAAGAGAGAGAGTTTAGAGATAGTGGATCAATCGCAAACACCGAGATATATTTCGAGGTTCGAGCCACTGCTCTACATCCCCGCCTTCACACAGAAGGATTTTCACTAAATCGTCCACATAGAACTTCCCACTCAGGGAACCTCCACTGAGGATTTGGGTAATACAACTTTGAAGTACACAACTCCTCTCTCAAACAACCACAACCTCTACACAAGAGGCAAGGCACTAAGCCACACAAGATCAACCTCTCAATAGAGGGACGAGCACTAAGCCAAACAACAATCACCTCTCACTAAAGGGATAGGCACAAATCCAAAACAACAACCTCAATCACCTCTACACTTAGAGGGATATCAATCCAAACTCCACAATCACCTCTACACAAGAGGGATAACAACAAACTCAAATAAATAAGGTTTACAACTCTTGGTGGTCTCACTAAATCACAAACCAATTTTTCTCACAAAATAAAGATCCTATAGATAGGATAGATATGATAGCTCAAGTGTGAGAATACAAGGTGTTTGGAAAATAAATCACAAAGAAAAATACTTGAAAAAATAACTAGAATAGATAGAAATGAAGATCAAAACCAATATCCCAAATACTTTATTTTTCTTTGATTTTTCTAACCCTTAAAAACAAATAAAGATAAAATCTTTTAGCCTAAAAACTCCTTTAAAACTTGTTGCTAAAGCACTTAAGAAGATGGGAATTTTTGCTCTTAAAATCATGAAGAAACCAGCTCAAGAGATGAGTATTTATACCCTCTTAAAAATCTGCTCGTTGGCAGTCTAGAAAGGGCAAAATTGCCCTTCTGATCGACTGCCCGATCAACCGGCGCAACGGTCATATTTATGACCATTGTGCCACCGGTCGACCGCCCGGTCGACTGGGCCAAAGCCATCAGTCGATCGCCCGGTCGACCGGCCGAATAGGCTGGCCTTTGTGCGCGTCCCGTACACATCGGTCGACCGTGACGATCGACCGACTCCTAGTCCGGTCGACCGTCCGGTCGACCGCCAGAGCAGTCTGGCTGCGATTTTGGGTATTGAAAACTTATCTTTTTAATTTCAATTAAATCCCATAAAATCACAAAAATAAGTTCTTATAAGATCTTTGAAATACACATATGTGTGACTAAAATTCAACACATATTATAAACAATTTGAACCATTTTTGTGATAATAAATTTTAGCTTAAACACAAAATTGATATTTTTCAAAACTTGAATTTTTGAAATGGAAAACCGTTTTCTCCAAAACTCATATGGACACAAAAACATCATATTGAAACAAATTTGAAGCATATTATATATAAATAGAATCCAATATACATATAAAGATATCTATCTATATTTTTGATATGAAATCCAAAATCAGTTAAACCAAAAAATCAAACCAATAAACTTTAAACTTTTGTGTGTGTGTGTGAACTTAAGCATATCAATACTATCTATCTTTACACAAGTGAAAACCACCTAGAGGGGGGGTGAATAGGTGATTATGCTAATCTAGAAACTAAATGCGCTAAATGCGGAAGCTAAAAAAATATTGCAATCACACTTAATACAATACACAAGTGTAGCCGAATTCCCCGTGAAGGGCTCTGAACTAACTCCTCTTGATTCCCCTGGATATGGGTTGAGGTGCTATATGAAGCTCTTGTGGTTAAGTACAAGTGAGGCACACACAAGCAATCCAAGCATGTAAGGATAAGCAATATGAATAGATGCAAGGACAACACAAGCATATGAATGATATGGCAATATGAATAATGTAATGCACAAATAAAGAGAGAGAGTTAAAGAGACAAGTGGAACAAACGCAAACACAAGGATATGTTCCGAGGTTCGAGCCCCTAGCTCTACGTCCCCGCCTTCACCGAGAAGGATTTCTAACCCACTATAGGAGTACCGAACTCCTCTCTCAACCTTACAATGCCACCGAGGCAATACAACCACAATCTACCTCTACCGAAGAGGGATAAGGTCCGTAGCCAACAACCAAACTCCACCTCACAATAGAGGGAGCAAACACAAACCTCAACCTCTACCAAAGAGGAGCAACCAATCACCCGATCAACCTCTACCAAAGAGGGATACAACAAAAGCAAGGGTGTACAACTAGTGGTTTCTTTCAACCACAAACAATCTCTCTTTTTTCACAAACAAAGATCCTAAATAGAATAGGATAGTAGATATAGCTCAAGTGGAAAAATTAGGTGTTTGGAAAACAAAAAACTCAAAGAAAAATACTTGAGAAAACTCTTGTAAAAGATAGAAAATGAAAACCAAGACAAATCTCCCAAAATACTCTTTTCTTTGATTTTTCCAAAAACCTAAAACAAAATAAAGATAGATCTTTTTGGCACTTAAACTCTTTTGAAAACTTGTTTAAAACACTTGAATATCAGAGAAATTTTGGCTCTTAAAATCTTAGTTAAAAACACCAAGCAATGGGGTATTTATAGCCCCAAAACAAACTAGCCGTTAGGCTGATCTGTCAGCCTGACAGGCATGCGGTCGACCGGCCCGGCCGACCGCCAACGGTCAGAAATATGAACGTTGGGGCATCCGGTCGACCGCACGGCCGACCGCCCAGATACAGAGAGCAAAGCTCTCTGGTCCGGTCGACCGTCCGGTCGGCCGGCCCACTGTGCTGCCAGACGTGCACAAGGCTGTGCACGTCGGTCGACCGGCCCTTGGTGCGGTCGACCGTGCGGTCGGCCGCCCTGGCCTGTCAGCCACTGTCCTGGGTCAGAAACACTTGTTAAAAATATTTCTAAAAATTCTTTTATCTCTTGTAAAAATACCCAAAAATAGTTTTATCATTTTGCATTGATATATAAACATGTGATAAACATTTTAACTCAAATATCAAGCATATGAAAGCATTTTTGTGTTTTAACATTTTTACCAAAAACCAAAACATGTATTTTATCAAACTTGTATTTTTCAATAGGAAATCTGATTTTTCCTAAAACTCATGAATAGGCATATCAAATAAGTTTGTTTAAGATATGGAGCATGTATGTATATCGAACACATCTAATATACATAAAAACCATTTAAACTTGTTTTGATCAACTATTCATGAAAACAAATATTGGTTATAAAAATCATTTAAACTTGTTTTGATCAACTATTCATGAAAATAAATATTGGTTAAACAAAAACTGAAAACCAATATCCAAACATAAACGTGTGTGTTGTGCATTTGAGCATATCAACTATTCTTATCTTTACACATGGATCTAAAACACACTAAACTAAAACTAGGATACCTAAGTCTTCTTGACGATCTTCATCTTCAAGCCGACTCGATCCCAAACCGTGATCCACCGAGTGCAAAGGTATGATCTTGATGCTCGGGCACCGGAATCACTATGAAAAGCTCCAAAAACTCCTTTGTTGAAGCTAATCACCAACTAATATCTTGATTAATGATCTGAGACTAAAAACACAAGAATATTAGTAAACATAATTACATGAGTTAATCATCATCAAAACTAGAGTGGAAGGCCTCTGGGCCAACAATCTCCCCCTTTTTGATGATGACAAAACTCATGGAGTTATATATGCATGGATTAAAGTTAAGCTTCAAAGAAGCTCCCCCTTAACTCATGCATAAACAAATAAACAATAATGAATATGCAATGAAGGCTCTTAAACATGAATGATAAAAGGTTCTAGATACCAATGAAATTGTCAAAAACAAAACATGTTCTAGATACCAATTAAATTTAAACTAAATTAAACTTAATATATGCAAACATAAATATGCATATATAAAATTCAAACTCAAAATCTTTCTCCCCCTTTTTGTCAATCATCAACAAAGGGGTAAACAATCAAAACAAAACAAAATCTTCTCCCCCTTTTTACTACAAAGAAACAATCATCAATAAAGGGGTAAAGCAAAACCAAATCAATAAATTTTTCTCCCCCTTTTGTTCGAAACAAAGAATCAACAAAGGGTTAAAAACAATAAAAACAATGTTCTCCCCTTTTTGTCTAAAACACAAATGATGTAAGTAAGGGGTGACAATCAATTAAGATATCAATTAAAATTTGTCAAAGTAAAGCATCTTGATACCAATTGAAAGGAAACATATTGATACCAATTTTAAGCAAAACATATAAAAATCTTGATACAATTGAAATTAAACATAATAAATTTTGAATGTCTAAACAAAAATTTTGATACCAATTGTAAATATTTTTCATTTTGAACATGTGATACCAAATTGAAATTTCAATCATAAAGTATGGGAGTGGAAAACAAATACCAATTGAAATTTTTGAAATACCAATTGAAATTTTTGAAATACCAATTGAAAGATGAAATACATGTTTTCTCCCTCTTTATGACATACCAAATGAAACAATGAATAAGCTTGTATGTGGATACCAATTGAAAACTAGTCAATTGAAATAAGATAGTCATTATAAAACAATCTTTATCATGATCAAAATTTGTGCTCTAAGATATATGAAGATAATAAGCACAAATAAAAACATATATATGTATGAAAAGTTAGATACCAATTGAAATTGATACTCTTGGAATTGAAAGCATACATACATACAAACATATATGAGTATACAAGAAAGGTCAAAATTGATACCAATTGAAAGAATTCAATGATACCAATTGAAACAACAATAATGATCAAGTGTATACATCATATAACTGTCACCCAATCATATTCAAGTTTAAAATGATTTTCACTATAAAGCATACAAGAGCATGATCTCCCATCCAACCACCCTTGGATGGTAGGGGTTTTCAAAAATAGATTTGAAAAGTAAAGTGTGTTTGAAAACTCTACCAAAATGAAGAATACCGTAACTAGTTATATGAAAAATTTGTTAACTAGTACGAATCCTTCAAGTAAGGAATAAAACAAAATTATTTTTCACAAACATGAAATTCACATGATAGTCAACACTCATAATCAATAAGCATAAATATGACTCATGAAAACAAACACATGAGTAAACAATAAAAGTGAGTGTATAAATAAAAGGTGAAGATCATAATCATGAAAATATAGACATTAAGCTCAATATTCCTTGAAACATGAAAACATGAAAATCATCAAAAACTATTTAAAACTTCAAGGTATATGTATGTCTTATACAAACTAAAGTATACATACATATCCAAACACAACGAGTCCACAAAGATATATGCATGAAGGCACGTGGCTCAAAAAGGATGTATATGTATAACAGTAATTTGGATAAAATGGACATATACATGAAGTTAAACATAAACACATGGAAACATGAAAAACTAAATTTTCATTAAAACAAATTTCATTTCAAGGTATATGTATGATTTGTCAACACAAAAAGTATACATACATATCCCTAAATACAATTGAGTTCATATGTATAGATTTGCATGAAAAGCAAATGACTCAAGGGGTATACATGTATATCTTAAAGTTTGGCAAAATAGACATATAAATGAAATGAAAACACATAAACATAAAACAAATCCAAAAATAGGAATACAAGTTTAAAATGCATGGATCATCAAAACTAGACTATACTAGCACATCTAATGGGTTCAAATAAGCATTCAAGCTCAAACATATATAGATTTATTTGTGGCCCACTATATGCACAAGTATAAATCCTAGTCTTAATGAAAACTAACATTTAAACATATATTCAAAGCATGAAGCATTAAACAAAACAAAATTCATCATGATAAACAAAAACATGATTATTATGCAAATTCACATGTTATTAAACCTATGATAAACATGATAGCTAAACAAACGGTGAGAACACAAAATAATAGTCCATATTAAACATGGGTGTCTCAAAATGCTAAACATGTATGTCAAGGATTTAATAAACATAGCATTGACATAATAATCTATAAATAACAAAACATGCTATAAATAATGAACATGAAAAGCTTGTAAACAATAATAAGGCGTAAGAGACCGTTACCAAAACCTATGAGGCAACTCTTCATATCTCCAAAACAAGGTGGTCCTCTCCACCAAACATCCCTTGAAAGTGATGCATCCAAATGATTTCCATGAAGCTCGGAACGCATCCATTCCAAGGTACCGATACTCTCACGTCATGTGAGAGCCCACACCTACATCAAACATAAGAGGGGTGGTCTTTGGTACCCATTTCTTATTGGGTCCATGGGGGTTAGTACCTTCTCTAGCCCAAACAAAATTATTTGCTAAATTTTCAACATGTATTCTATCATAACAAAATTTAGCAAGGTGGCCCTTACGTCCACAATGTGTACAAGTGTACACATGAGCATACATAGTGTGATGGTACTCGTGAGGAGCATGTGTATGCCGTGATGGGTGTGCATGAAGAGATGGAACTTGTTTCTTTCGAAACAAAGATTCCAAACGTGTATGACCCACAACACATTGGCTCAATGTGGAGCCCAAACAATCAACACTCTTCTTAAGCAAAGATATATCATTGTTAATTAAAGAAGAAGTGTGGCATGCAATAGGTGAAGTGTGTGATACTACCCTAGCATGGCAAACATGTGCATCAATTTTATTTTGCAAAACTTCATTTTTCTTTAAACAAACATTTAAATCATTAGAAATAGAAATTATTTTGTTTTTCAAAGCAACATTCTCTTTTAAAACAAAATCAACTCTTGAAGACAAAACATCATTATTCTTCAAAAGAGTTTCACAATCATTTTTAGATTTTAAAACTTTATTTTCTTTTAGTATAAGATCAAGTTGAGATTTTAATGAATCCCTATCATTAGAACTCTCCTCTTTCTCTTGCAAAACAATCTCAATTTTAAAAGACAATTTTTCATTTTCTTTTTTTAAAGCAAAAGTCTTCTTTTTCAACAAATTATATTTTTCAATTAATTTTTCACAAACTATTGAAAGTTCTTCATTTAAAGCAAGGGCATCAATATGATCATCACATGAAGAACTAGAATCAAAACTATCTAGTTGAGATTCTGATTGTACCTCAAGGGAGTCATTCCCTTGGACCATTAAGCATTGTGAGTCGGATTCTCCACTAGATTCCTCCGGTTGGATTTGTACTTGAAGTTCGGAGGTGGTTGTGGTTGTCAACTTGTTCCACACTGCAAAGGCGGAATCAAATTAGAAACAAGCATAAGATAATCTTTGTTAAGCGTGCTTCTAATGGCCTCAAGGGCTTGTGTATTGGCCCCTATATGATTACTATTACCAAGATAGTATTTCTTGGTAGCGGCAAAGAAAACATGCAAGCCTAGGGTTTGTAGGTAAATGGACATCTTAGTCTTCCAAATAAGAATGTTGGAAGCATCAAACATAGGTGGGGTCATGAAGTCCATGGTCCAAACTATATGTGTGCAAACAAGCAAATGCAAATGTAGATTAGCTAAACCAAGATCTAACTCCTAGGTTGTTAAACCTAAAGTATCAGGAGCGTAGGCTCTGATAGCAATTGAAAACCACCTAGAGGGGGTGTATAGGTGATTATACTAATCTAGAAACTAAATGCGCTAAATGCGGAAGCTAAAATAAATATTGCAATCACACTTAATACAACACACAAGTGTAGCCGAATTCCCCGTGAAGGGCTCTGGACTAACTCCTCTTGATTCCCCTAGATATGGGTTGAGGTGCTATATGAAGCTCTTGTGGTTAAGTACAATTGAGGCACACACAAGCAATCCAAGCATGTAAGGATAAGCAATATAAATAGATGCAAGGACAACACAAGCATATGAATGATATGGCAATATGAATAATGTAATGCACAAAGTAAAGAGAGAGTTAAAGAGACAAGTAGATCAAACGCAAAACAAGGATATGTTCCGAGGTTCGAGCCCCTAGCTCTACATCCCCGCCTTCACCGAGAAGGATTTCTAATCCACTATAGGAGTACCAAACTCCTCTCTCAACCTTACAATGCCACCAAGGCAATACAACCACAATCCACCTCTACCGAAGAGGGATAAGGCCCGTAGCCAACAACCAAACTCCACCTCACAATAGAGGGAGCAAACACAAGCCTCAACCTCTACCAAAGAGGGAGCAACCAATCACCCGATCAACCTCTACCAAAGAGGGATACAACAAAAGCAAGGGTGTACAACTAGTGGTTTCTTTCAACCACAAACAATCTCTCTTTTTCCACAAACAAAGATCCTAAATAGAATAGGATAGTAGATATAGCTCAAGTGGAAAATTAGGTGTTTGGAAAACAAAAAACTCAAAGAAAAATACTTGGGAAAACTCTTGTAAAAGATAGAAAATGAAAACCAAGACAAATCTCCCAAATACTCTTTTCTTTGATTTTTCCAAAACCTAAAACAAAATAAAGATATATCTTTTTGGCACTTAAACTCTTTTGAAAACTTGTTTAAAACACTTGAATATCAGAGAAATTTTGGCTCTTAAAATCTTAGTTAAAAACACCAAGCAATGGGTATTTATAGCCCCAAAACAAACTAGCCGTTAGGCTGATCTGTCAGCCTGACAGGCCTGTGGTCGGCCGGCCCGGCCGACCGCCAACGGTCAGAAATATGACCGTTGGGGCATCCGGTCGACCGCACGGCCGACCGCCCAGATACAGAGAGCAAAGCTCTCTGGTCCGGTCGACCGTCCGGTCGGCCGGCCCACTGTGCTGCCAGACGTGCACAAGGCTGTGCACGTCGGTCGACCGGCCCTTGGTGCGGTCGACCGTGCGGTCGGCCGCCCTGGCCTGTCAGCCACTGTCCTGGGTCAGAAACACTTATTAAAAATATTTCTAAAAATTCTTTTATCTCTTGTAAAAATACCCAAAAATAGTTTTATCATTTTGCATTGATATATAAACATGTGATAAACATTTTAACTCAAATATCAAACATATGAAACCATTTTTGTGTTTTAACATTTTTACCAAAAACCAAAACATGTATTTTATCAAACTTGTATTTTTCAATAGGAAATCTGATTTTTCCTAAAACTCATGAATAGGCATATCAAAATAAGTTTGTTTAAGATATGAAGCATGTATGTATATCGAACACATCTAATATACATAAAAACCATTTAAACTTGTTTTGATCAACTATTCATGAAAACAAATATTGGTTATAAAAATCATTTAAACTTGTTTTGATCAACTATTCATGAAAACAAATATTGGTTAAATAAAAACCGAAAAACCAATATCCAAACATAAAACGTGTGTGTTGTGCATTTGAGCATATCAACTATTCTTATCTTTACACATGGATCTAAAACACACTAAACTAAAACTAGGATACCTAAGTCTTCTTGACGATCTTCATCTTCAAGCCGACTCGATCCCAAACCGTGATCCACCGAGTGCAAAGGTATGATCTTGATGCTCGGGCACCGGAATTACTATGAAAAGCTCCAAAAACTCCTTTGTTGAAGCTAATCACCAACTAATATCTTGATTAATGATCTGAGACTAAAAACACAAGAATATTAGTAAACATAACTACATGAGTTAATCATCATCAAAACCAGAGTGGAAGGCCTCTGGGCCAACAACAAGATCTAAACAAACTAAACTAAACAAACCGAGGTTTTCTTGTCTCCAAGCCGACTAGATCCAAACGCGATCTAACGAGCTTGACTCCAACTGAGTACTAAATGCGATCTTAACGCGCGAGCTCTTGAATCAACATATGAAGCTCCAAAACTCCTTTGTTGAAGTTAAACACCTACTAATATCTTGGTCAATTACTGAAACTATTTAAACACAAGATTATTAGTAAACTATAACTACATGAGTTAATCATCATCAAAACTAGAGTGATGGCCTCTGGGCCAACAATCTCCCCCTTTTTGATGATGAGAAAACTCATGGAGTTATATATGCATGGATTAAAGTTAAGCTTCATAGAAACTCTCCCTTAACTCATGCATAGCAATAAACATAAAGATATACAATGAAATGCATAAATTAAATAACATAAATATGCATAAATGAGGAAATAAACATAAATAAACTTTCCAAACACTTCTCCCCTTTTTGCATAAACAAAACATATATGCATTAAACATGCATATATAAATCTCTCAAAAATTCTTTTCTCCCTTTTTGTATAAAACAAGAAAATGAAATAAACATGCATATATAAATCTCCAAATTCCTCTCCCCTTTTTGTCAAATCATCAACAAAGGGGCATAAATAAACTCAAAAAATTTCTCCCCCTTTTTGTCAAATCAAACAAGAAGGATGTATATGCGATATACATTCATGAAGAGGAGAGACGTAAAGTTAACTCCCCCTTCATACATTGCATTATATGAAAAAGAGATAACTAAACCCTAATCACATAACGCATAATATATAATGTATAAAAGGAGATGTGAAGCTCCCTCTACACACGTGTAAGACATAGAGAAGAGAGGTCAAGCTATTCAATATGAGATGCACTCAACATGAATCTATAAATAGAGAAGATGTTAAGCTTCCCTTGCATATAAGCAATACATATCAAAATACTATAATACCAGTTGAAAATTTTATCAATTTATGATAAAGGTGTACATCGAAATATTATGATACCAATTGAAAATAAACAAAATATTTTTAAGATACCAATTGAAAATAAACAAAATTTTTAAGATACTAAAAGATACCAAATGAAAATATCTTGATACCAATTTAAAATATCTTATAAATTTTTGATACCAATAGAAAATGACACATTGTACGTTTTTGATACCAATTGAAATATATATTATAGATATTGATACCAATTGAAAGTAAAAACTAATTGAAAATAGAAACCATATTTCTTTGAAAATACATTCATTTAACAATAAAGATACCAAATTGAGAATAATACCAATTTAATATTATTGATACCAATATTGAAAATGTTAGCATATACTAAAATAAAGTATTTTTCATCATAAAGAGTGGGAGTAAGAAACTAATTGAAAATAAAACCGATTGAAAGAATAAAACACGAATTTTCTCCCCTTTATGAAATACTAATAAAAATAATGCATAAGCTTGTATAAGATACCAATTGAAAAATAATTGACATTAAGAACTAAATCAAGTTTAGCATAAACATAACTTGTGCTTTAAGATGTAAAGATATTGTAAGTACAATTAAATCACATATATATGTATGAAAAAGTAAATACCAATAGAAATTGATACTATTTGAAGTTTGAAGCATACATATATAGAAAATAAAATATGAGTATACAAAAAAATATCAATTGTGATACCAATCGAAAATATAATGAGAATCAAATGTATAACTCATACTACCTCCCTTACATGCACATATTAAAAGATTTTCAATTTGAGCATACAAGGCATGATCGCCCATCCATCCGCCTTCGCGTTGGTAGGATTTTCAAAAATAAGTTTGAAAATAATTTTAACATAATTGAAAATTTCTACCAAGTGAAGAATACGAACTAGTTTAAGATAGTTTGAAATAACTAGTTATAGATTCTTCAAAATATGAAACCAAATCATATATTTCATGAAGCATGCATTTTACACAAAATTGACACTCTAGATATATAAAGCTCAACAAAGTACTCATAAAACAAAAAAATGAGTAAATACAAATAATGTGAGTGTATAAGAATCATGTGGAAAGTATAATCATGAAAATAGGCAATGAAGCTCAAATGAAAATTCCTTTATCAAAAACATGAAAATCATCAAAATTAAATATACTTCAAGGTATATGTATGTTTAGTTAAAACTAAAGTATACATACATATCCCAGACATAAATGAATCCATAATAGAATTTGCATGAAAAGCAAGTGACTCAAGGGTATACATGTATATCTTAAAGTTTTGACAAAATTAACATATACATGAAATTAAACACATTATCATAAAACATGTTCAAAAATAGGGAATACAAGTTACAATGCAAGAATCATCAAAATTAGGCTATACTAGTACATCTAATGGATACAAGCGAGCAATTAAGCACAAACATACAAAAAAAAATCAAATGTGACTTATTAGTTGTACAAGTATATACACAAGTTATAATAAAAAATACATCTAAACAAGTAATCAAAACATGAAGCACAATAATCATAAACAATATGATCATTAAGTAAATGCACATGTCTTAGAGCTAGCATATATAAAGTAGTTAAGCACTAGCGTGAACACAAAATATGAATTCATATAAATATGGGTTTATCTCAATACTACATATGTATATCATAAGTCTAATTATTATGGCATTTAACACAATGAGCATTAAAACATGACATGTTAGAAATCAATAATCTAAAAGAATGTAAAAAATAAGGAGTTAAAGATAGTTACTAAAACAATTAGGGCTAATCTCTATATCTCCAAATCATGGTGGTCCTCCCACCAAACTTCCTTGAAGGTGATGCATTCAAAGTAGTGTTCATCAAGCACAAAAGCATCCACCATCAAGGCACTAATACCTCTCACGTCATGTGAGGGTCCACACCTACATCAAATACAATAGAAGTAGATTTTGGTACCCATACTCTATTGGGTCCATGGAGGTTAGCACCTTTCCTAACCCAAATAAATCTATTTGCAAAATTTGAATCATTTAATCTATCATAACAAAATTTTGTAAAGTGGCCCTTACGTCCACAATGTGTACAAGTGTACTCATGAGCATACATGGTATCATGTGTATGAACGTGAGAAGCGTGTGTATGTCGTGATTTATGTGCATATATATGTGAAACTTGTTTCTTGTGAAACATGGATTTCAATCGTGTGTGATTCATGGCACAATAGCTCAAAGTGGAGCCCAAACAATCAACACTCTTCTTCAAAGCACATATGTCACTTTCAATAGAAGAAGAAGTGGAGCAACCAACATGTTTATCAATAGAAGAAGAAGCAATAGGAACATGACAAACATGTGAATCTAAATCATTTTTTAAGAAGTATTTTTCTTTGAAACCAAATCTAATTCCTTTGAAATTAAAGCAATTTTATTTTTCAAGGAATCATTCTCTTTTAAACAATTTTAAGTTTTGAAGATAAAGCCTCATTTTTCTTCAAAACATCATCACGATCATTTTTACTTTTTAAAATTTTGTTTTCATTTAAGGCAAGATCAAGTTGGGATCTCAATGAGTCCCTTTCAATTGAAATCTCATCTCTCTCTTGCAAAGCCATATTAAGTTTTGAAAACAAATCTTTATTTTCTTCTTTTACTTTAAAGCTTTTCTTTTTCAAAACTTGATACTTTTCTAGCAAGTTTTCACAAACAATAGATAGTTCTTCATTAAGAGCATCAACATCAACATAATTATCACTTGAAGAACTAGCACAATCATCTAGATGGGTGTCCGTGTTTACCTCAAGGGAGTCATTCCCTTGGACCATGTAGCAAGGTTGGTCGGACTCATCTCCACTAGATTCCTCTTCCACATATTTCATCGTTTGTAGCGCGGGAGAGGTCAGTGTGTTCCACACTGCAAAAGCGGAATCACAATAAGAAACCATAGACAAATATTCTTTGCTAAGAGTGCATCTAAGTGCCTCTAGGGTTTGTACATTAGCTTCTATATACTTGTTATTGCTAAGATATGATTTCTTGATAGTAGCAAGGTACACATGCATTCCTAGTGTTTTTAGGTACATACTCATCTTAAGCTTCCATACATCGATGTTAGAAACATCAAACATAGGAGGGGTCATGAAATCTATGAGTGTATAAACAATATGTGTGCAAATGTAAAACTAGATTAGCTAACCAAGATCTCACTCCTACGTGGTTAAACCTAATATCAGGAGCGTAGGCTCTAATACCAATTTAAAATACACCTAGAGGGGGGTGAATAGGTGTATGGCTAATCTAATGACAAATGATGTGGAATTAAAAACTAATTGCAACACACTTAGTCTAACCAAAGAGTATAGCCGAATTTTCGGTGAAGGGCTCTGGACTATCTCTTCTAAATTCCTCTAAATAAGAGTTGAGGTGCTATGTAAAGCTCTCTTGGTTCAATACAAGTGAGGCACACAAACAATACCAAGCATATATAAGATATGAATATGATGCAATGCAAGATATAAAAGAGAGAGTTTAGAGATAGTGGATCAATCGCAAATACCGAGATATGTTTTGAGGTTCGAGCCACTGCTCTACGTTCCCGCCTTCACACAGAAGGATTTTCACTAAATCGTCCGCACAGGACTTCCTACACAGGGAACCTTCACTGAAGATTTGGGTAATACAACTTTAGAGTATACAATTTCCCTCTCAAACAACCACAACCTCTACACAAGAGGCAAGGCACTAAGCCACACAAGATCAACCTCTCAATGATGGATAGGGCACTAAGCCAAACAACAATCACTTCTCACTAGAGGGATAGGCACAAAGTCAAAACAACAACCCCATCACCTCTACACCTAGAGAGATATCAACACAACCTCCACAATCACCTCTACATAAGAGGGATAATAACAAACCAAATAAAAGAAGGTTTACAACTCTTGGTGGTCTCACTAAACCACAAACCAATTTTTCTCACAAAATAAAGATCCTATAGATAGGGTAGATATGATAGCTCAAGCGTGAGAATACAAGGTGTTTGGAAAACAAATCACAAAGAAAAATACTTGAGAAAACAACTAGAATAAGATAGAAATAATGATCAAAACCAATATCCCAAATACTCTATTTTTCTTTGATTTTTTCAACCCTTGAAAACAAATAATGATAAAATATTTTAGCCCAAAAACTCTTTTAAAACTTGTTGCTAATACACTTAAGAAGATGAGAATTTTTGCTCTTAAAAACCAGGAACAAACCAGCTCAAGAGATGAGTATTTATACCCTCTCAAAAATTTGCCCATTGGCAGTCTGAAAAAGGCAAAATTGCCCTTTCGGTCGACCGGCGCAGTAATCATATTTATGACTGTTGTGCCTCCGGTCGACCGCCCGGTCGATCGGTCCCCACCCGAGAGTGGGGTGCTTTCAGTCGGTCGCTCGCGCGGTCCGAATAGGCTGGCCTTTGTGCACGTCCCGTGCACATCGGTCGACCGTGACGGTCGACCGACTCCTGGTCCGGTCGACCGTCCGGTCGACCGCCAGAGCAGTCTGGCTGGGATTTTGGGTATTGAAAACTTGTCTTTTTAATTTCTTAAATCCCATAAAATTACATAAATTCCACAAAAATAAGTTCTTATAAGATCTTTGAAATATACATATATGTGACTAAAATTCAACATATATTATAAACAATTTGAACCATTTTTGTGATATTGAAATTTGGCTTAAACACAAAATCCGTATTTTCCAAAACTTAGATTTTGAAATGGAAAACCGTTTACTCCAAAACTCATATGGATACAAAAACATGATATTGAAACAAATTTGAAGCATATTGTATATGGATAGAATCCAATACACATATAAAGATATCTATCTATGTTTTTGATATGAAATCCAAAATCGGTTAAACCAAAACCAAAACCAATAAACTTTAAACTTTTGTGTGTGAACTTGAGCATATCAATACTATCTATTTTTATACAAGATCTAAACAAACTAAACTAAATAAACCAAGGTCTTCTTGTCTCCAAGCCGACTCGATTCAAACGCGATCCAACGAGCTTGACTCCAACTGAGTGCTAGATGCGATCTTGATGCGCGAGCTCTTGAATCAATATGTAAAGCTCCAAAACTTCTTTGTTAAAGCTAAACACCTACTAATATCTTGGTCAATCACTGAAACTATTTAAACACAAGATTATTAGTAAACTATAAGTACATGAGTTAATCATCATCAAAACTAGAGTGATGGGCCTCTGGGCCAACAACCTTATGTAGAGCTAGCCCACTACAGAGCTAGCCTATTGCGGGGCTAAAGCTCCAATACTTCTAAGCGAAGCTAGCTATTTTGGCTGAGTTTGAACTGTCTGTTCAATTGTCTGAGACATGTTTTTTGAAAGTGTCGACAAGTTAGACATCATACAGGCATGTTGGTGGGTGGTCTGGGATTCTGTCTTTTGTAATTGTCAACAAAATTTTCTTCAAAGTTTTCACAAATCCGTAACGGGCTGGTTCAGATTTTGAAATACTTTGAATTTATAGTGCGTGACCTAAATTTTGACATTGCTCGGGTCAAGTTTGACTGTTGATAAGTTATTTTAATATTTTGGTTATCCATTGATGGGTGAGAAAATCGATTAGACAAGCTGCAATTGCATTTGTCAGCTAGATAGCCAATTTAGCGAGGCTAGAAAAGTTCTGGCGAAATTAACCTAGGCGAGGCTAAGACATGGCCAACCTAGGCGAGGCAAAATAGCTTGCTTGTATGGCGACGCTGCCTATGCGAGGCTGAGTCATGGCGAGGCTATTAGCTTTGCCGCAGGAGATTACCCTCCTTGTAACATTTTAAAATCTTTGAAACGACAGCCTACACTCCTTTCGAGGAAGCGAGGCTAGGCAGTTGTGCCTATAAATAGCCAATTGGCTAACTTAGAGAAATATTTTCTCTTTAGACTTTCCAGTCTTCTCCAGAGATAAAAAATGAAAGTACACCTAGAGGGGGTGAATAGGTGTACAAGCTAACCTAGTGCAAATGATGTGAAATTTAAAAAATAACTACAAACACATTATGTGTAATTAAGAGTGAACCCGAATTCCCCGTGAAGGGCTCTGCAACTACTCCTCTAGATTCCTCTAGATTAAAAATTGAGGTGCTATAAAAGCTCTCTTGATTCAATACAAGTGTGAGCACACACAAATTATATCTAGCATACGAATATGAATAATGTCAAGCTATAGAGAGAGAGAGAGAGTTAAGAGAGAGGATTAAACGCAAGCACAAGAATATGTTTCGAGATTCGAGCTACTGTTCTACGTTCCCGCCTTCTCACAGAAGGATTTCAACTATCCACTATAAGATCTTCCACACAGGGACCTCCACTGAGAAATTACAGCTCAACACCGGAGTACACAACTCCTTCTCTCTACACAATCACCTATACACAAGAGGGAATGCACAAAGCTTAGCATAAAGCAAAAAAAAGAATAAAACTCAGTGATCTAATGATCACAAACTCTCTCTTGGTGATCTTAAAGGATCACAAATAATTTTTCTCACAAAAACAAATTCTTTAGACAGGTATAGAATTGATAGCTCAAGTGTAAGAAAAACAATGTGTTTGGAAAATTAAAACATAAAGAAAATACTTGGAAAAAACTCTAGAAATGATATAGAAATTTTGGACAAGAAGTAGAATCCCAAAACTTGTTTTCTTTTGATTTTTCAAAAACTTTGAAACAAATAAAGATAGAGAGATTAAAGCTCCAAAACTTAATTTTAAACTTCTAAAAACTTAAGAGAAGTGAGAAAAATTGCTCTTAAAAATATTGGTGAAAACAGCTCTCAAAGACCCATTTATATAGGCCTTTGAAAAATTAGCCGTTGAGGCTCAGAACCAGGCCAGATTGGCCTGTCGGTCGATCGCCCGATCGACCAGTCAACGGTTGAATTTTTGACCATTTGAGCCATCGATCGACTGTCCCCAAGGCACACTGTCCTGTCGGTCGACCGCCCGGTCGACCGGGCCTACCCGAGAGTTGGGTAGTGCCAGTCGGTGGACTGCACAGTCGATCGGCCACATGGGCTGGCCCTTGTGCATGTCCTTGTGCACATCGGTCGACCGACCGGTCGACCGGGCTCTGGTATAGTCGACTAGTTGGTCGATCGCCAGCAGGCCCAGGACTGGGTTATAGGATTGAAAAAGTTGGCTTTTAATTTCCTATAAAAACTCATAAAATCACATAAAATTCACAAAAATAAGTTCATGTAAATATTTGAAGAACAAATATATGTGACTAAAATTCAACACATATTATAAACAATTTGAACTATTTTTTAGGTATAAAATTCAAGCTTTAAACTGAAAATCGTATTTTCCAAAACTTGAGTTTTGAAATAAAAAAAATATTTTCTCCAAAACTTGTATAAATAGAAAACATGATGTTTAAATATTTTGAAGCATAGTAAGTATGGATAGAATCCAATACACATTTAAATGATATATGCATGTTTTTTGATATTAAATCCAAAACTAAGTTTTGTTAAAAACAAAACTCTAAACTCATGAATTAGAATCATCAAAATAAGTTTATAGTCAATATGAAACATATATGTATATGAATGAAATTTCAAAATACATATAAACATGTAAAACTTATTTTGATTCTATCTATTCATGAAAATCATATATGTATATTCTTGAAAATCCAAAGCTGGTTAAACCGAAACCAAAACTATTTTAACTTGTGTGTGTATATTTGAGCATATTAAGACTAATCTATTCTTACACAAGATCTAAAAAAACTAAAACAAACCTATATACAAGTCTTCTCTTCGATCTTCATCTCCAAGACGACTCGATCTAAACTTGATCCGTAGAGCTTGACTCCAACCGAGCGCTAGATGTGATCTTGACGCGCGAGCTCTTGAATCTGCACGTGTTAGCTTTCAAATTAGACTTTGAATTCTTTGTTGAAGCTAAACACCTAATAAGATCTTGAATAATATCTGAAATTTAATAAACACAAGATCATTACTAAACTTAACTTCATAAGTTAGTCATCATCAAACTAAGGTGAAGGGCCTCTGGGCCAACAATCTCTCCCTTTTGATGATGACAAAACTTATGAGATTATATATGCATTAATTAAGAATAGGCTTCATAGAAGCTCCCCCTTAACTCATGCATATGAATAAAAATAAAACAATAAGATATACAATGTAGCTTAAGATACCAATGAAAATACACACACACACACATGCATAAACAATTAATCAAATATGCAAATATAATCACAAATCCTTCTCCCCCTTTTTGTCACTCATCAACAAAGGGGTGAAGACAAACAAACAAAACTAATAAACATATTTTAAACAAAGTTTGATACCAATAAAATAATCAATTGAAAGAAATCAATTGAAAGTGAAACCATCTTTTTATCAATTTAAAGTAAAATAATCTTTTTACCAATTGGTACCAATACAAAGATATGATACCAATGGAAAGTAAAAACCAAATTTTTTTAGGTAAACACTAAAACTATTTTGCAATATAGATACGACAATAAGAATAATACCAATTTAAAATTATTGATACCAATATTGAAAACGTTAACATATACCAAAACTAAATATTTTTCATCATAAAGAGTGGAAGTAAGATACTGATTGAAGATAAAACAAATTGAAAGATAACATAAAAAATTTATCCTCCTTTATGAAATACCAATAAAAATAATGCATAAGCTTATAAAGATACCAATTATTATTAAGAATATAAAGTTTAGTATAAAATCAATTTTGTGTTTTAAACTGTTGGCCCGGAGGCCTTCCTCTCTAGTTTTGATGATGATTAACTCATGTAGTTATGTTTACTAATAATCTTGTGATTTTAGTTTCAGATCATGTAACAAGATATTAGTTGGTGATTGCTTCAAAAAGAGGAGTTTGGAAGCCTTCACATGGTGATTCCAGTGCCCGAGCATCAAGATCATACATTTGCACTCGGTGGATCACGGTTTGGGATCGAGTCGGCTTGAAGATGAAGATCATCAAGAAGACTTAGGTATCATAGTTTAGTTTAGTGTGTTTTAGATCCATTTGTAAAGCTTAGTATAGTTGATATGCTCAAGTGCACAACACACAAGTTTTATGTTTGGATTTGGTTTTCATGAATAGTTTAGATCAAAACAAGTTTAAATGGTTTTTATGTATATTAGATGTGTTCGATATACATACATGCTT
This sequence comes from Agave tequilana, assembly GCA_038442645.1. NCBI lineage: Eukaryota > Viridiplantae > Streptophyta > Magnoliopsida > Asparagales > Asparagaceae > Agave > Agave tequilana. Next base: position 34,754 of record JAVJIF010021773.1, read on the forward strand.
CATATCTTAAACAAACTTATTTTGATATGTCTATTCATGAGTTTTAGGAAAAATCAGATTTCCTTATTGAAAAATTCAAGTTTGATAAAATACAAGTTTTGATTTTTGGTAAAAATGTTTAGACACAAAAATAGTTTCATATGCTTGATATTTGAGCTAAACTTTTTATCACATGTTTATGTATCAATGCAAAATGATAAAACTATTTTTGGGTATTTTTACAAGAGATAAAAGAATTTTTAAAATATTTTTAACAAGTGTTTCTGACCCAGAATTGGCTGACAGGCCAGGTCGGCCGACCGCACGGTCGACCGCACCAAGGGCCGGTCGACCTTGCGGTCGACCGACGTGCACAGAGCTGTGCACGTATGGCAGCACAGTGGGCCGGCCGACCGACCGGTCAACCGGACCAGAGAGCTTTGCTCTCTGTATCTGGGCGGTCGGCCGTGCGGTCGACCGGATGCCCCAACGGTCATATTTCTGACTGTTGGCGGTCGGCCGGGCCGGCCGACCGCAGACCTGTCAGCCTAACAGCTAGTTTCTAGTTTGGCCTATAAATACCCCATTTCTTGGGGGTTTTGGCTAAGATTTTTTAGAGCAAAAATTTCCCTATTCTCTGGTTTTAAAAACAAGTTTTCAAAAGTGTTTAAGTGCCAAAAAGATCAATCTTATTTGTTTTAAGTATTTTGTTTATTTTCAAAGAAAATAGGTTTTTGGGAAATGGTTTATTGTTCTTCATTTCAATATCTATTTGGTATTTTCCCAAGAGTATTTCTTTGATCAAAACACTTAGTTTTTCACACTTGAGCTTATCTTCTATCCTATTCTATTAGGATCTTGTTTTTGTGAAAAAGAGGAAAAGAGAGATTGTTTGAGGTCGTGTTGAGCCTCCAAGTTTGTAAACACCCTTGCTTTTGTTGTATCCCTCTTTGGTAGAGGTTGATCGGGTGATTGGTTTGCTCCCTCTTTGGTAGAGGTTGAGGCTTGTGGTTTGCTCCCTCTTATGAGAGGTGGAGTTTGGTTTGTAAACCCTCTTCAGTAGAGGTGTTGGTTGTTGTTTGGCTACGGGCCTACCCCTCGGTTGTGAGGCGGTGCTTGAGAGAGGAGTTCGGTACTCCCTTGTTGTACAAATCCTTCTCGGTGAAGGTTCCCTCGGTGGGAGTCCTCGGTTGGACAAGATAGTGGATTAGAAATCCTTCTCGGTGAAGGCGGGGACGTAGAGCTAGGGGCTCGAACCAAGAAACATATCTTTGTGTTTGCGTTTGATCCATTATCTTTAAACTCTCTCTATTTGTGTTGTGCATAGCATTATTCATATTGCCATATCATTCATACTTGCTTGCATTTGTACCTTGCATTATTTCATATTGTTATATATCCATTATATGCTTGGCTTGTTTGTGTGTGCCTCACTTATACTTAACCACAAGAGCTTCATATAGCACCTCAACCCATATTTAGGGGAATCAAGAGGAGTTAGTCCAGAGCCCTTCACGGGGAATTCGGCTACACTTGTTGGTTGTATTAAGTGTGTTGCAAAATTTGTTTTAGCTTCCGCATTTAGCGCACTTAGTTTCTAGATTAGCATTAACACCTATTCACCCCCCCCTAGGTGTTTTTTCATAAACATGTATGGACATTGTATAATAAGCACAAGAAATATATATGTATGTATGATCAGAGTAATATAATATCAATTTAGATGTGATTCACACATATATGGAAACCAAATATGAGTATACAAAAATGAATTTTCATTAAAATCATATATAACTCATACCTACCACCCTATTCATGCTCAATTTGAAAGATATTCATTTAAGGGTATACAAGACATAGTCGCCCATCCAACTGTCCTTTGAAGATAGGAGTTTTCAAAAATATGATTTGAAGATTATTTTAGCACATTTTTAAAAATACTACCAAATTGAAGAATACAAAACTAGTTTTAAGATTATTTTAAAAACTAGTACGAGATCCTTCAAGTAAGGAATAAAATATAAATGTATCCATGAAATATGAAAATTACACGAGAATCGACACTCAAAAATCATAAAGCTCATATAGGCTCGTGAATCAAAATCATGAGTAACAAAATATTTCGAATGTACAAGATTCATGTAAGGACCATATGCATGAAAATAAATCAGTGAAGCTCAAATGAAATTTTTTTCATAAAAATTAAAATCATCAAAACATGAAACTATGAAAATTTTAATTTTCATCAAAACTAAACAAACTTCAATGTTTATGTATGTTTTATCGAAACAAAAGTATACATATACATCCTAAACATAAATGAGTTTACACAAGAATATTGCATGAAGGCAAGTGACTTTAGGATAGACATGTATAGCTATAGTTTTGGACAAAATTAATATATACATGAAATAAAGCATAAAAACATGTACAAAAATAGGGAAAACAAATATAAATATAAGAATCATCAAAATTAGGTTATACAAGTACACCTAATGAGTACAAATGAGCATCAAAGCACAAATACATAATAATCAAGTGTAACTCACTAATTGTACAAGTATAAATACAAGTTTTAATGAAAACTATATCTAAACAAGTAATCAAGACATGAAGCACAAAACATAAATAAGTATGATCATTAGGGTAAATGCAAATATTATTATCATTAGGATATACACAATAGCTAAACAATAATTGAGAATACAAACAATTATGGATCCATATGAACATGGGTATATCTCAAGGACTATTTATGTATATCACATGTCTAATAAACATTGCATTTAACATAATGAACATGAAAACATGACATGCTAAAATCAATAATAAAGCATATAAAAAATAAGTAGGATAGTTACCAAAATCGAGTGGACTAATCTCATATCTCTAAACCATGATGGTTTTTCCACCAAAACTCTTTGATAGTGATGCATCCCAAGTTGTGTCCAATGAGCTCAAACGCATCTACCACCAAGGCACTAACACTCTCATGTCTTGTGAGAGTTCACGCCTACATCAAATAAAATAGGAGTGAATTTTGGTACCCACACTTTTTGAGTCCATGGGGGTTAGCTTCTTTTCTAACCCAAACAAACTTACTAGAAAAATTTAAAACATTTATTCTCTCATAGCAAAACTTTGCAAGGTAGCCTGTGCGACTACAATGTATACAAGTATACACATGAGCATACATGGTGTCATGTGTATGAACATGAGAAGCATGTGTATGCAGTGGAGAGTGTGCAAGCATATGTGTAATATGTTTCTTCGAAACATAGATTCTAATCTCTTGTGATTCATGATACAATGGCTCAAAGTGGAGCCCAAACAATTTACATTCTTCTTCAACACACAAATATCATTTTCAATAATTGAAGAAGTGGAGCATGCATTCTCATCAATAGAAGGTATAACAATAGAATCATGACAAGAATGGAAAGCAAAATCATTTTTCAAAGAAACATTTTCTAAAGAAATGCATTCTAATTCTTTAGAAATTAAAACAATTTTGTTTTTCAAAGAATTGTTATCTTTTAAAACAAAATCAAGTTTAGAAGTTAAAACATCATTTTTTTTTCTTAACACAATATCAAAATCATTTTTATTCTTTAGAATTTCATTTTCTTTTAGAGTAAGATCGAGTTGGGTTTTCAATGAGTCATTTTCATTGGGAACTTCTACCTTTTCTTGCAAAATCAAATCGAGTTTTGAAAATAAAGTCTCATTTTCTTTCTTTAAATCAAAACTCTTATTTTTTAAAACTTTATACTTTTTCAACAAGTTTTCACAAAATATTGAAAGTTCTTCATTTAAGGCATGGGCATCCATGGCATTGTCATCAATTGAAGAACTAGCATAATTATCTAGTTGAGTGTCCGAGTTTACCTCAAGAAAGTCATCCCCTTGGACCATGAAACAAGCTTGGTCAGACTCATATCCGCTAGATTTCTCCTCCATAATGTTTGTCGTTTGTTGCTCGGGAGAGATCAATGTGTTCCACACTGCAAAAACGGAATCACGATGAGAAATCAAAGAAAAATGTTCTTTACTAAGTGTGTGCCTAAGTGTCTCTAAGGTATGTGTATTAGCCTCAATGTACTTGTCATTACCAAGATAGGATTTCTTAGTAGTGGCAAGATAAATATGCAAACCTAGGGTTTTGAGGTATGAACTCATTTTAAATTTCACATGTCAATATTGGAAACATCATATATGGGAGGAGCAAGAAAATCCATGAGTGAAAACTAATATACGTGTAAAGCAACTAATTATATTAGAAATAAAAGATCACACTCCTAAGTGGTTAAACCGAATATCAGGAGAACTAGCTCTGATGTCAATTGAAAATACACCTAGAATGGGGGTGAATAGGTGTACAAGCTAATCTAGTGCAAATGATGCAAAATTTAAAAACTAATTGCAAATACACTACATGTAATTAAGAGTAAGCCTGAATTCCTCATGAAGGACTCTGGAACTACTCCTCTAAATTCCTTTAGATTAAGAGTTGAGGTGCTATAAAAGCTCTCTTGATTCAACACAAGTGTGTACACACACAAACTATATCTAACATATGAATCTGAACAATGTAAAAGCAATGCAAGATATAAAGAGAGAGTTGAGAGATAGAAAATCAAACACAAACACAAGGATATGCTTTGAGATTCGAGCCACTGCTCTATAAATCACCTAGAGGAGGGTGAAGCGGTGATGGCTATAATAAATGGCAAATAATGCAAAATTATAATTTAAGTAAATAAGATAAGTATGCAAGTAAGTAAAGAGAGAGTAGAGTAAAGAGAGAAAGAGTAAGCAATCACAAGAATGATGATATGTTTCGAGATTCGAGCACTGATTTATGTCTCCGCCTTCAACACTATGAAGGATTTTCACTATGACCGATCTCATTAAGTCATCAACTGTTACAAGTTCTCACTAGAACTCTATAGACTCACAGGTCCACTCTCGCGATGCCGCAACACTAACAACGGAGCTCACTAATTCACTTGAGCCCGCAACCTCTACAGCTTCACAATAGAAGGAAATCAGTGATCTCCATTTGATCAAAAATTGCTCACAAGCACAATCCTATAACCAAGATGAGAAGGTGAAGCTCTTTTGAATTGTGTAGTGGAAATAGCTTGTAAAGATGTAGAGGGAAGGCTTAAGCTAAAAATCAAGTGTGTGGACTTTTTGACTCAAATGAAAATCTTTTAAGAAAAGGATTAAAACTTGATTTTGATGATCAAATCTTGTTATAAACTTGTTTAAACTTCTTAATGGGTTTTTCTATTATCCCACTATTTATAGGGAATGAGAACATGAGGAGAAAATCCAAAAGAGCCGTTGGGGATAGACCCAGAAAAAGATAAACAGAAAAAAAGCCGTTGGAAAAAATTATAGAAGGAAATCCTTCTGTTGGTCGACCAGCCGGTCGACCGCCAAAGGTCAGATTTTGACCATTGGGGTTAACGGTCGACCGTTTATCCTAACCAGAGAGCAAAGCTCTCTGTCAGTCGACCGAGTCGGTCGACCGGGCCTAACCGAGAGCAAAGCTCTCGCAGTCGGTCGACCGCACGGTCGACCGAAGTGCACACAATGCACTTGTGCATGTAGGTCGACCGACAAAGCAATTCTGCTCTGTCTACAGTCGATCGGTCGGTCATCCGACCTTGGGCCAAAAACCTGTTTTGAAGATCTTTTTGAAACCATCTTTTTCTGATAAAAATAAATTTTATTTTTAAACATAAAATAAAGTTCTAAGGACTTGATAGAACCAGTGTGTGATCATGAATCAACACAAACAAAGTTAGAGCTATATTTTGTGAAAACACTTTCTAAATCGAAAAATCAATTTTTTTCAAAACTCGTTTTTTCAAAATTTGATTTTGAAAACGGAAAAGAGAAATGTTTTGAACTCTCTTCAAAAGCACTTAAGAATATGAAAGATGATGTGTGTGTGTGTGTGTTAATCTCAAAAGCTATCAACCTATATCATCTTGGTTTTAACAAACAACTATAAATCCTATCTATAATGCAAAAAGAAAAAATAAAAATCTTGTATAGTCTTCCCTTGCAATCTTGATCCTTGAGCTCTTCTATGTGCTTAGGCTCTGGGATCGACATCTTTCATGGCTTCAAAAGGTGTGAGTTTTATGGTGAAGTCATGATGCAACATGGTGTTAACCTGAAACTTATTTAAACAAAATTATTAGAAACATAACTACATATGTTTTATTATTATCAAAACTATGGCAAGTGGCCTTTGGGCCAACAATCTCCCTTTTTTTGATGATGACAAAACACATAGAGTTATCACAAATAATTTAGGAAGAGATTTCAAGCGAAGCTCCCCCTAAATACATGCATATATCAAATATGACATATAAGCAAGATGCATTGATAATAGCATATGAATAAGATATATCAAATAAGCTCTATGCAACCCATCTATACATACCAAGAATACAGAATTACAAAAGTATATGCATAAACGGTTTCCTCCAACCAACCAATAACCTCCAACCTCCAAACACAAGTGATAAAATGGATGGTTTATAGAGGATACTCAAGAACACAAACACACCACATACCACATAAAAAATATGCATCAAATATCAACCATAAAGTAGATACATAACTTCCCAAAAATAACAGTCATATCATAAAGAAAATTATCCATACAAAGATTCATGCCAACCTCAAAACAAGTTCCATACCATAAAATAAGTACTACAATAAAAAAAACACATATCCAAAACACCAAATACATGTCCAAATAAAAGAGTACATAAATAAAGACATAAAAACATAAAAACTCCTAGATAACTCTAAAATGTTAGAATGTTAGAATCCATCATCATGAACCATCAATGACTCTTACAATAGCAAGACCTAGTAGATTATCAAGTAAGTGGTTAGTTAGTTAGTGGTTAGTAGTTAGATTGTCATGAGAAGAAAAACTAGTTAAGCATCATGTAGAAGATAGAGAAGATTACAATAAAGAAGAAAGAAGACACCTTTACTAGATTGTCATCATTTATTACATCAATATCTTTTTATCTCTCTTTGAATCAACTCAGCCCTACTATAAGATCTAAAAATAAAAATGAAAATACAAAATAAAAGAAGAAAAAAATCCTACTTTATAACTAGAGAGAAAACCTAGCCTACAGCCCTCTGTTCTCGTTTCTGGTCAAATCTTGTTGTATTTATAGGCGGAAGAAGTATCTAGAAAGCGAGACGAGGTTATGCGTCGAAGATTGACGCGTGAGCCCACAAGATTTCCATGGAAACGCGACAATACCAGGGACTTAGGTCCCTGGCTTCGTCCAGCTGTAAGAGACTTCTAATTATCTCTGATTTTGGGTGACTTGGATCTGAATTTCTTCAAATTCGTCTCCAGTTTCTGAATCCAATGTATCTTCTAGAAGCTCTCTAGCTTGGACTTCAAGTAATGAGATTTAATTACCCAAAAATTGGGTTTAATTAGGCTCTTATTCTGACTTTTTCCTTGAACTCTTGATTATCTGCAAAATAGACCAAAATACAGTTCAGAAGTGATATTTTATTCATAAATCGGTAGAGAAATGCGATGTAATGATGCAGAATTGTAAATTAATCAAGTACCTTTAAGGTAATGGAATGTCTCTGGTGCCATTCCAATGGTAGCGTGTTGATTGCTATATCTAACTAACAAGTTCACAACAAACAAGATGTCTGGTCTTGTGCATTGAACTAAGTACAATAAGGTGCCAATTGTGCTCAGATATGGAATTTCGGGCTCCAATACTTCTTCCTCATCCTCCTTCGACGGAATGGGTCTCATGTGGCATCTAGAATACAACGACCATAGATGTGCTCGAAGGCTTCGTTTTATCCACATTAAAGCCTCACAACACATTTTGGGTGCAACAAGATTGATGGACTAAAATATCATCTACACAATGCTCGAGCTCTAGCTGAGACAAAACTGAGTTTTCCCTAAATCCTTCATCTCAGATTTCGACTTTAGGTGCGATGTAGTTTTCTCAAGCTCTTCCACAGTCCTAATGATATTCATGTCATCGACATATGCTGCAACAATTGCAAATCTGAAATGCGATTTCTTAATAAACATACATGAGCATAGTTCATTATTCTTATATTCATAATTGATCAAATATTCACTTAGACAGTTATACCACATCTGTCCAAATCGTTTCAATTCATATAGTAAATGACTCAAACGAATTGAGAGAGTGTTTCATGGTCTAGAACTATTTGAATCAATTAGCTTAACTCCTTAAGGAACTTTCATGTAAATTTCCGTATCAAAGTCCCCATAGAGATACGCTGTAACCACATCCACAAGCTGCACATTCAATTTTTCAAAAACTACCAAACTGATGAGGTATCGGAACGTTATAACGTCCATTACGGGAGAGTATGTCTCCTCGTAATCTGTCCCAGGGCATTGAGAGAAGCCTTGTGCCACGAGGAGTGCCTTATATCACACTATTTCATTCTGCTCATTACGCTTCCTTATGAACGCCCACTTGTATTCGACAGGTTTTACCTTGGGTGGTGTAGGAACTACAAGTCCAAACACTTTCCGCTTCTTTAAGGAATCTAATTTGACCTGAATTGCTTTTTTCCATTTTGACCAATCTGTTCTACATTAGTATTCATCAAGAGAAAGAGGTTCAATGTCATTGATTTTCATAATTTTGATAGCTACTGCGAATATAAATATATCATTGATGATAATCTTATTCTGATTCTAAATCTCATCAAAGCATGTTAATGGATTGAGATATCCTAGTTCTCGGGAATAGGAAGTTGTGCCACTTCTCCTCTGACCCTCGTCTCTTTCAGGATGCTTTTATAATCCGGAATAATTTCATGAGATGGATCGGTTGAGATAGTAATCTTAGACGGATTCATTTGTTCCAAGTTTCTTCTTTTCCGGGGATGTGAATCCTTCGAACCTAATGGTCTGCCTTGCCTTTGGACGGGGATAGATGATTGGCTAGCCTTCGGTGTACACTTTCTATTAGGGACAATATGCCATAAAGGGACATTTGTACCCTTCGGGGATGATTTTGCACCCTGCAGGGACGTCTATCCTTGCAGGCACCAATTATATGTGATCTCGTCACTTTAGCTAGATCAGAAAAAGCATCTGATATGTTTTGAGAAACACTTTAAAGATCTAGAATTCATCACACTTTCTTATCACATTATGTGGTATAGAGATCTAGATGAGACATAGTAGGGACAGTCCACATCAATTCGCGTTGTTCTTCAGGAATGTTGATGTTCTTATTTCCCCTAACAGCGAGAAGACTGTCTCATCAAAGTGACAATTCGCAAATCAAGCAGTAAAAATCTCCTATCAAGGACTCCAAAAAGCGAATGATGGAAGGGGATTCATAACCAACATAGACCCCTTTCCTACATTGAGGAACCATTATTGTACGTTGCGGCGATGCAATTGGCACGTAAACTGCGCACCCAAAAATGTTAAGTGCAAAACATCCGGTTCGTACTCAGTCACCAACTGTAACGCAGAAAAGGGTTGGGTGACAGTGGGCCTCAAGCGGACCAACATGGGTGCATGCAAAATTGTGTATCCCCACACAAAAATAGAAAGCTTGGTGCGCATAATCAAGGTCTTTGCGATCAATTGTATGCGCTGTATGAACGTTTCTGCGAGACCAATTTGGGTGTGAATATGCGGGACCGGATGTTCAACTTTAATCCTAAGGGACATGCAATAATCATCGAATGTTTTCAATTTAAACTCATTAGTCTTAACCAGTGTTATGGACTTTATCGGATAATCTGGGTGGTGAGCCCTCAATTTTATGATTTTGGGCGAGGAGTTTAGCAAAATCAACATTTTTGGTGGACAATAAATAAATATGTGACCAACGTGTTCATGCATCAACCAACACCATAAAATGACGGAGTGGTCTGTATGGTGGTTGGATTAGTCCACAAATGTCCCCTTATATTCGTTGGAGAAAAGGAATGGGTTCTTGGTTATCTTTGCAGGGGATGGTCTTATCTTCAATTTTTCCAGTGAGCATACTTGACAAATTGTGTTGTAATACGCAAGGTCCTTACTAGAAAGGGGATGCCCGTGTAATGATTTGAGGATACGACGATCGTACCTCGACATGGATGTCTCAAATAGTCGTGCCATAGCAAATAAGTGCTCGAGTCCATCAGCTCTTGGTTGGTGATATGGTTAGCCTCAATCAAGCGAATGGTTGTGATAAACAGTCTATTCAAAAGGTGTTCTATTTTCTCCAAAATACGTTTCTGGCCATATAAATAGGAGATTATGCAAAGATACTCCATTCAATTTTCCCTAACTGTTTCAGCATGGTAATTATTTTCGCAGTATCCTTTAAACTCAATAACGTTCTTCTGCAATGGGGTAAGAATAAAGCATCTTTAATGATAGATTCAGTACCATCTGACAACAAGAGACGAGTTATTTTATGGCCCTCAAGCAGGTTTGACGGGCTTGATATGGTTGTCAAAGAGCTATGATTTGGTATTAAGTTAGAAAAATATCTCTACTCACGGAGAATGGTGTGTGTAGTAACACTATCAACTAGAAAACTTTCTCACTTGTCATACCTAAATATAAATAATTGAATCGGTCACATGTATAAAAGAAATTTTATTTAATTAATTAATATTTGAAAACAATAAGTGATCCATTTTCGAAAGATTATATATGTGTTGTCGAAAGCACTGGTGACATGACAAAAATATAAAGGTTCAACTGTCGAAAATCATAAAGTTATGTGCACTACTGAACTTTCTGGACAACACTGTCAAAAGTCAGGGTTCGAGCTGTTAAAGTCAAAGTTCGAGCTGTCGAAAGTCAGTCAGCTCTGAAACCATCTGAACTTTCTGGATGAAGCTGTTGAAAGTCAGAATTGGAGCTATTGAAAGCTCTTTTCAACAATTAGTGAAAAGTACTAACACAGCTATCGAAAGTTAGTCTTTTCTAAACTTTTCTGAGTTCTCTAAAAATATTATCGAAAGCGTGCGGATAAGTTGTCGAAAGCTCTTTTTTGACAGTTAGTGAAAATATTAACACAACTGTCTCAATATGGTGAGATTGATGATTCGTCATTAAGAGATTTCAGTGAGCAACATGGTAGTGATCAGTTCAGAGGACTTGGTGAACTTCTTCTTCCTGTATTGCTACCGCATGAGTATATTGGAGGCATGAAAAGTTGAGAAAGTCTTCTCCAGAAGATTAGTCTCAGTTAAATTTTTCCTATAGAACTTAAGAAGAGATCGTGAAACGAAGGTATGCCAACATATCTTTCTTCAAGTAAGTAGACGATCTTTTGGTGGTCAAAATGTTCCTCAAGAATGATCTAAAGAGCTCTAGGATTCTTTTCAGTGATGTATCTTATCTGGAGTGTGTCAGGCATATATCTCTAGATGAAGATCGTAACTGGGATTTTGTCGGATTCATCCGTCTCATTGTCTGGCTCAATTGTAACTCATAGCTTCTTAACAATCAAGTGGAGCTTTATATCTTATACCTACTTCAAGTAGTTTCTTCCATAGACCTCCAATGTAAGTGAAATTCAACTTATTAAGATTCGACATTCTCGATAAGAATGAAACAAGTTGTGTTCGCCAGTACTTTGGTTAATAGAGCATTCACAAGCATCTAAATAAGAAATTCAAGTTCTATGATATGGTATGGTTAACGGACTAATCATATAAACTTCTGAATATGTCATAATTGATGTATTTTAGGAAAACTATGCGTTTCATATTGGCATACTCAGAACTTCCAACTCGAGATTAATATGAACTTTCAGTTCATTATATCTGCTTTTTCAAACACAATATAACAATACATATATATAACAAACAGAGATAATCATACATGTATGCTAATCATATGTCGTGTGATTGTACACGATTTTGGTTTCAAAATTGACAATTAAAAAGCAATGATTACATCAACCTCATTCAATTTTACTACATCAATTTAATCAAAATAACTTGACCAACATGCTTTACAAGTTTTCATAACATAATAATTTTCTTTTAAATATGAAAGTTCATGTAGAACATCATAGAAAAATTCAAGCATGAATCATATGAACAATAACGTAACAACATAAAATCACACCTTTGTAAGGTTCTTAGCATGCTCTCAGTCTTAATAAATCAAATTATATAAGATTAAGATTTAGATGTAAAATGAAAATACAAACTGCAATAGTATTTCTAGAATAATTTAAGATCCGTTTGTTGCATCGGCATGAATTTTGAATATGATATTCTATATGAACTTACACATATACTTAAAAATACAGATTGATCTGACTAGCGGATGTTCAGAAAATACGAAAATAAAACACTGTAAATAAGAAAAAAATTCATATCGATTATACCGACATGACTTTTCTCCTTATTCGATGATCTTACCTTTTTATTCTTAGGGCTATTATGTTGATAACATGTTATAGAGAGTTTTAGTAATAATAGATAAAATGAGGCAAAGAGAGGAAAAGAGACCAAAGAACTACATGTTCTGTAGACTGTTATTTATATTAATCATTTTAGAATTTGAAAATATCTCATAATATAATCTAACTGTACGTCTAATCTAACGCTAAGAAAAAACCTTCATTTTTATTTTAATACAATCACGTAATTAAGTAATATTTACAACAATTTTTATATTTATTTCTCTAAAAACCTGTACCCTTTTAATACGGAGAATTAATTAACTGGGGGCCAGAAAAAGCCAAAAGCAAAAAAGTCATATTTGCCGAGGGGTACACGGCAACGGATATCCGCCGGCGCAGACCGGGCGTCCACGTGGCAGCAACTCATTGCGTGAGGCCCGCCAACAACTCGGTTTCTACTTTCTACACCCCTTCCCGTTTCCCAAAAAGAGCTAAAACCTCACCCCACCCGTCGCTTCTCCCTGCCCTTCTCTGTCGGTCGTCTCTTTCTCTCCTTCGTCTGCCAACAATTCGCGCCCCCCGAATTCCTCGCCGACTAATTCGCCTCCCTCGTCGGCGGGTCCTCGCCGCTCCAATTGTCGCCGCCCGAAACAACTCCGGTACACTGCCAGCGACGGGCTCCGACCCGTTACCCAGTTCGAGGTAATAACACCTCGCCAGCGGGGCACCTCTTAATTCTATAGGGCTTTGTGCCTCTGACGGGGGAAATTTTAGCTGTAATTAGGATTTCTGACGAGGATGCAGATGATTCTTTTTAGGATTTCAAACGTTTATATGATCAATTGAAGGTGAAGGTTTTGGATAGTGCGTCGGAAAATGTCTGGACCGCTTGATCGATTCGCCAGGCCGTGTGAGTTCCCCTTAATTTCCCTTATTTGGAGAGTTATTGTTATTTGAGTTGGTAAAGATGGCTTCTTTTGGGGTAATTAGGTTGCTGATCTAGATTATTGGAAGTTGTAGTAATTTTGGCAAGACTATTGGAAATTTGAATTTGGTTGTTAAGGTATTCATGCTGCAGATGGAGAAGATAGCATTTTTGTTGATGTAGCTTCCTTTTTGAGATACAGAAAGAAAAGAAAATTAATTGGAAATACTTACTTCGCAAATTTAAAAATCCACTCTCCTAAATTCCTGTAAAAATGTTCATCTTTGACGGAGGAAAATTGTTTAAATATTTTATCTTTGTCCCTCAGATAAATTAATCTTTCCTAATATTAGATACATGGATGTATGCTCTATAAGACGCTCAATTAAGCATCTCAATTAAAACTTATCCAATTGGAAATATATTAAATTGAGAAATGATCAGTTGCCTAAACCGAGGAAATTGAATTTTGCATCTTCTCTTTAGACGTGAAGATAGGGTAACACCTATGAGTATTTTTCCTGAAAGATGATATACTTTGATTTTCAATTGACATTTTTCTTGTTCTTTAGAAATGATGTGACTTTCTTCAGCTCAAGAAGTCAAGAACAGTTTCCTGGACCAAAACCTTGCAGATTGTCTTTATTAGCTTCTAAATTTAATATTAACTTACAGCCTCTCAGTGTACTTTATAAATTTTGCTCCACCATTGATATTTTAGCAGGGATCATATCCGATAATGGATTAAAAACAAGATAAGAAGCATATAATTGACATGATATGTGTCTCACCCATGTTCTATAAATGGGTTTATTGCTATTATGAGCAAAGTAAAACTGTACTGTGTTAGCTAAATACCCAGCTCCTTGAAAACTAGACTGAATCCACGCAGAATGAGTGCCAATAATTGTAATTCACAAGTATATCATTATTATTCATGGTTTAAAATCCTTTGTATCGGTATCAATATCATCCAATCATTTTAGTATTGATATCATCAATATTCGTCATCAATATTGGCAATCTCGATCATATCAGCAATATTTGGCCATGACATCGACCGATATTAAAGGTACCTCAAACCCTGATAAGATATTGCTGGTATATATTGGAATCTGATATTTGAATCCAGGATATTTAAAATCCCCTAAGCCTTGCTGACTGTAATACTTAAATTTTTATTGATGCATGTATTCAGGTGTGTTATGGTTTGTTGTGCATTAATTATTAGATCAGAACTTCTATGGATATTTCCTCTCTCTTAGCTTATTAACCTGAGTAAGTCAAGCTCTTGAAGCTTTTTTCAGTCCTTATGCTTATTGTTTGCAGTTATCTTTAATGCACTCTAGAAATCGTAAGTGCATTGAATTGACTTAAGCATCATATTATTTTTCTATGCGTAGTTCAAACTTCTAAATTCATTCAGCCATATTCATCATTTTTCAAGAAAAAAAAATGAAAACGTTCTTTTTGCCATATATCAGGTTTTGAGGGTTTTTCTGGCCATGATGAAAGAAAAGAGCGAAAATCAGATTTTGAGAACTCAGAAGATGAAAGAAGGACTAGGATTGGATCTTTAAAGAAAAAGGCAATAAACGCATCAACTAAATTTAGGCACTCCTTGCGGAAAAAAAGTAGGAGGAAGAGCGACAGCCAAGTCCTCTCAGTATCAATTGAGGATGTGAGGGATGTTGAGGAACTTAAAGCTGTTGATGCGTTTCGCCAATCGCTGATTCTGGACGAGTTGCTTCC
This sequence comes from Agave tequilana, assembly GCA_038442645.1. Taxonomy (NCBI): domain Eukaryota; kingdom Viridiplantae; phylum Streptophyta; class Magnoliopsida; order Asparagales; family Asparagaceae; genus Agave; species Agave tequilana. Next base: position 49,856 of record JAVJIF010021773.1, read on the forward strand.
TGCTAGGCATGATGATTATCACATGATGCTGAGGTACATTTTCTGTTTTTCTTCTGTTAAGTTACTTGTACCTTTCTTTGTTTTGTTGATACAGTTTCTCCGGAGTTCTCCATGTCAGTACTTTTGCATATGGTACCTGAATTCCTTTTTTTGGGTAAAATTCATAGCTTTTTCAACTTGTCAAGTCAAAATTTTGAGATTTGTTAAGATTTTTGTTGTGTGGAAAAGAGAAGCTGAGGCCAGATTAAATAGATTATCTCACTTTACCTGTCTTTAAAACAAAGCACAAGATCGGCAACCTTACCTGTCTTAGTCATTTATGTAAAGTCCTGTGCAAGAAAGAATCATTTGACTGAATTTTCTCAGGTGCCTTTATATCTTCCTATCTGCATTTGGTTATACTATTTAGCAGATGATCTGCCCATATTTTGTATTGCAACACGGTTTTATTATTTTTCTCTAATATCTGAAGCACTAATGGTCATCTTCAGATTTTTAAAGGCAAGAAAATTTGATGTTGAGAAAGCAAAGCAAATGTGGGCTGAAATGCTTCAATGGAGGAAGGATTTGGTGCCGACACTATTATAGAGGTAAGATCTGTCTTCACTTCCATCCAAACATTGAAAAACCTTCTGATTTTATTTTTATTTAATGAAGGTTTCATGGCAATGATTAGAACATCTTATAATGCTCAAGATGATGCTAGAATGATTCAATTCTTAATGGAAGCATCATTTTGCTTGTTGTATATCTCATGCTGCTTCCATTTAGGAAGTTTCATAATTTTTTTGGTGACCTACAGATGAGAGTTTGTTGACAAACATGTCTTCTTTTGCCCATATAGTTACCAATAACTTTGTGACACATCTTATGATGTGGATACGAAACACAGGTTTTATGAAAATTCAATATTTTATTTATTTATTTCTTATATGAGATGCATATATCATGATGTCTTTTATAACAGGAAACTACATAGATGTTTAACTAGTGTACATTAACCTTGCTGATAGAGGTTCCAAACTCATACTGTGTTTGAGAGACATCTTTCCATACAGATCATTTCCAATATGGAACTGTTTAACTTCGTTATCAGGACTACCTTGCATTGCCTTGGCAACATATGCCATCTGTTAAATAAATATCTATACTATATCGAAAGAGCAATCTCTAGTATTTGGGTCTGTCACTTTTCGCTCCCGACATACCCTTTTGGTCTGTCACTTTTCATTTCCGAAATTGCTATTATCATTCAACCTTTATATGTAGCATATCTGTCAGGATTGTACACACTACTGTAAGCAGCTCAGTTGGTCTTAGGCTCCAAGAAAATTGACCAAGCCCTGTAGGAGGTTCAGGGTTTAAATCCCTTTCCTTTTCTTTTTTCTTTTCTTTTTTTTCTTTTCTTTTCTTTTTTTGTTGGGTTGGGGTTGGGGGGGAGTGGGGTTGTCGAGTAATCTTTTATCTCCTTTGTCAAAAAATAAAACCTGCATTTATATATTAATTCATGGCTAATTATTTTAAGAAAATATCTATCTAATCATTTTAGTATCATGCCTCTAAAGTACAACTTCTCATAAGATATCAAAAATTTATTTTATTATTGGAAACTACTGTGAGGCTTTTGCAAGAAAGAAAAACAAACTTTTTCGTGTATTTCCTCTTTCACGAATTCTCTTATGCACTTAATTTTTTTTTTGTTTATGGAATCTATATATTTAGTTTGTGCATTAATATTTTATTAACATGTAAACCATTAATTTTCTTATATATACTCTTTCATGAATTATCCTATGTACTTAAAGACTTTTTCCATATATTTCTATACTAAAGAACTTATTAGCCTTGTGGTGGATAAAAACTGGCTTACCGTCGATTGAACCCACCACAAGCGATTTGGGCACTTCACAAATGATATTTGTCAGAGCACGTACAGAAAAAGACATCTTTCATGTTAGGAGCACCGATGTGATACTAGCCTAAGACCTTTGGACGTGAGAATCAGTAGGTAGAATGAAAATGAAAGATCAACAGAGGACAACTGTCGGGGTAGTGGATAGAGATATCACACAGAGGACAACTGTGGGCATGGTAGGAAGGACTAGCAGAGGATAACTGTCGGTGTGGATGGAGGAAGGACCGCGCAGAGGACAACTGTGGGCGTGTTGGTCCGGTGGCAGAGAACTGCTTGGTGTGGTGGTGTTCTCAAGATTCAGGAAGCGATCTTCTTCTCCTAGGAGAAGAAATATCATATACACCTGACGTGGATGGAGTGGAGGCGGAATTGGTGGACTGTGGTAACGACACGATCTGCGCGTGCTGGATCCTTTGCAACAGTCGCGATCACCTCCGCGATTGATTGGGTGGCGCGCAAGAATATTTGTTGCCATGTATAACCGCCTGTTTTAATGTAGGCAATACACGTCTTCAACGTTGGGGAGGATGGAGCGGCGTAATGGTAGGCAGAGATCTCAGCAGAATGTTGTTGGACTCCTGGCTAAGAGTTGGAAACTTCGCACTGTGGAAGGTTCCAGAGCGGTAAGGCTTCGGAGTGGAAGGTACCCTGGGATGGGCAGGAGTGGCGGAGGTTTCGAGTTGGACTCTGAAAGTTGTGAATTTCTCAGGAGAAGTACTTGGTAGCTTGGATATATGTCATCATCCTGACGCGGGTCAAATTTTGACCACTACAGATGCCACCCACTTCTTCACATGCCGGAGTTTGCAGAAGAGAGTCGGGGAAGCGAAGATAATCGGATGGATTATCAATGTCTTAAAACTCATTATGACGCTTGCGGGCAGAGGAATGTGCGACGAATCTTTTCGGATAACTGCGGACCTTCTAAAATTAATTGTTGGTTGCCAGCTGGCTCCCATTTGTCACATTGGGCAGTTGGGTCTTTCAAAAGGTTCTTATGTGTCCCTTCAAATCCTGGCATCATTATAACTGGGATCATGGTTCAAAGACTCGGCCGAGTCGGAGACGAGTCGGCCGAGTCGTATCCGTCTCGGCCCACTCCGAGACGAGTCCGAGTAACGAGTCGGTCGACTCAACTCAGAGGAGACTGACTAGGCCGAGAATCAGAATTGACTCGATCAATTCGGCATTATGATAATTTTATGCCTCATCGCAATTCAATGTGGAAATAACTACATTAGCATGTATTTATGAATGTAGTTTGTTCTATTTACTATATTGTGCATGTATTTTGATATGTTTTTACCGACGACGCGTGTATTTATACTTTCGCTTTATGTTTAGTGTGCTAAGTGATATATTTTGAACATGTGATACATGAATATGGATGTCTACATTTTTTTAAGATTTATCGTGATTTTTTCAGAATTTTTTAGCTTTCTATGTAGCGTTTTGCGCGTATCGCCCGATACCGATCCGAGTCACCGAGACCGATCCGTCTCAGTGCCCGCCGAGTCGGCGGCCGAGACCGCGACTGTGAACCATGACTGGGATTGTAGGGTTTTATGGTTTGACAGTGACGGTTGATCTTCTACTTTTACTGTTGATTGAAAATCTCGGGATGTGGGCGGACTTTTCAAGGATTGAAAATTTGAATTGGAGGCGATTTGGCTTCTCCATCTATGAATAGAGAGAAATCTGTGAGAGATAATCATCTTCTCTGTCTTCAAAAATATTTGCTTTAAATCCTAACTTCTTTCCTGACCGCGTCGCCTTATTGTCCTTCTTTCTTTTCATCAGATAGAGAAAGGAAAAGGAGACGAAGGAGGATGAGGATGGTTATCATGCTCCCTAGGGAGCCTGAAAAGTGCATTGCATTAGTCGTTGTGAAGGGACTCTTACGATGCATTAGTCATCGTGACATGGTGCTGTCGCTAGAGGGAACGTGCAGGATGGTATTGAGGTGCAGACATGATTTCATCAGTGTGTTGCCTGTCTTGCCAGAGCTCATCTCGTCGGACACCGCTGCCGCCTTCTTAGAGGGCTTTTCGAGAGTCCTCATCCTTCTCGCAATGCGAGGGGGACTGTGGCGTTGGTCTGGGTGCCTTGGAGTCGTGGGAACGGAGAGGTGTTTCAGATTGAAACATCCTCCCTGACTCTAGTCTGTCCTCTTGGCCTCTTGGTCTTCTCTTCACCAAAGACGGGATCTTTGGATGGTGGTGCGAGCTATATGGCGGTGTCTTCCGGTAGATGTTCCCCCGTGACTCCGAGTGTGTCCTCGAAGGAGGTGACGCGGGACTAGCGGGATGGATTGGAGTGTGTGGACCTCGATCTGCTGTATGTCTTTTCAAAAACATAAACACAGAGATGTAAAAGATTTGTATTACTTTTGTCAGATGTAATCAAATAAATTTAATAGAATGGTTATCAGAATGGAAATATTTTTGGAATGGAAATGGTTATATTAAGATCTTGCCCGTCTTGTTTTTACTCTTGGCTTTTGGAATTGATATGACCATGTCTCTTCGGCGTGCTGATCTCTATCTCTGGCATGATTAGTTGGATATAGAGCGCTTTATTGAGCTTGCATTGTAGTTTTCGAGTGGGAGAGATCCCATCAGCGATGCCTATAAACTTTTAACCTCCGAGTGGGGAAATCCCAGGCTCCCAGCAACGCAGTTGGATTCGCAGTCGTCTTCGAGTGAGAAAATATCTCATCAGCGGAGCGGCGAACTTTGATTAGACTCTTAGTGGGAGAGATCCCATCAGTGGAGGGACTCCAAGTAGGGAAAATCTCACAACGGAAGGTTTCGATTGCTCATAGGCTAATCGAGAGGGAGCCCGTAAGCTGGTGCTTACATTGATGTTTTTGAGTGGGGAAATCTCATCAGCGGGACATGCAAGCTTTGGTTGGATTGTGAGGGAAATCCCAACATTGGACGAAGGACTTCGAGTGGGGAAAATCTCATAGCGGCTGTTTGGATTCAAGGAATTGGGTGGAAGTGAGGAAGTGGGAAGTGCCTTTTCCCATTTCAGCTGTTCATCCAAACACCGGAAAAGGAAAATGGAAAAAGTTCTTTTCCTTCTCTCTTTTCTCCTTTACACAACGTTTTCCTCACTTCCAGAGTGCTACAGTTAATTTTGTAGTCATATAAATCTCATTTGTAATAAGTTGTAGCACAAAACAGTTAATTTTTTACTCATGTAAATCTCACTTGCATTCTAATTACAGTCTAATTTTTATTTTTCTTAATTAATTTTTAATTTAATATTATTTTGCGGTCAACTTTGTAGTCAACTTTTCCACTTTCACTTCCACATTACCATCCAAACACCGGAAAAAAAACATAACATTTTCCAAATCACACTTCCCAACAACATCCAAACACCAGAAAACTTACTAACCAATTCTCAAGTTCCAAAGGGAACTATTACCACTTCCTCACTTCTTCACTTCCTCACTTCCACCCTTAACCAAACAGGCCCATAGTGGAGGGTTTCAACTGCCTGTAGCTTAATCAAAAGGAAGCCCGTAGGCTGGTGCTTGCGTTGTCTTCGAGTGGGGGAATCCCATTAACAGGATGTGCAAGCTAGGGACTCCAAGTGGGGGAAATCCCAGCATCGGATTTGGGTTCGCAATCGTCGAGTTGGGGAAAACCCAGCAGCTGAGCGACGAATTTGGTAGGACTGTAATGGTTAGGGCAAAATATAATTTTATTTGATAACTAAAATAAAATATATGGAAAATAATCGAAATACAGGAGGCATCATGGATGGAGGTACTGCCCTGTCTTTATTGGAAATGCGGGATCACTCAATCGCTTTATATTGGGTGATCATGTGTTGCGGTTGGGCAGGCGGCGGAGCGTTCGGCTGCCCTGATCCAGAGGCTGCTTCGGGGGTGAGGACATATTCTTTGATGAAGTCTTGGCGGACGAGCCCTTCTGGTATTTTCGGAGGCTTCAACAGTGGATAATCTTATGGCCTTTACTATCATGATAAGAATAATACTCTTCTGCTTCGGGAAGTGTAGGATCATACCGGAGTGGTCTTAGGCGCCTCACCCACAGTTGATCCATGGTAGCATTGAGATCTCGTTGATGGGGAGCCTGAGCGGAGTAAAGTCCTCCATCAGCTTGAAGGTTTGGAGTGGACTCGGTGAAAGAACCGAGAGCGCCTGTCTCTTGTAGGCGGGCTGCTGCCGATTCGGCTTTCTGGCTCCGGTAGTAGCTTCATACTGTAGCTTTAACTTTTCTCTGTCATTTCCGCGTTTAACGGAGTAGTTGGCGAAGCTCTTCATCGCTTCCTCCAACTGGATGTCACTCATCCGAGTGATATTGTGCTTCAGTAGATACTTGTACAGGGGGTGAGAAACTTACGGCCCGCTGATGAATGCGAGTGCAGAGACATCCTCACCGCAGTAGAGAACTTTGGCCAGTTGGCTCTAGAAGTAACCAATGTAGGACTTGAGGCTATCATTCTACTTCATTTTGACGGTGAGAAGGTGGTGGTTGTTCTTCTTGGCTTTCCAGCGAGAGGTGTACTGGGTAATGAACGTTTCGGTTACCTCCTCGAAGTTGTGGGAAGAATGTGGTGGCAGGGAGTAGAACTAATTCGAGGCCACGCCTTTTAGACTAGATGGAATGGTTAGGCACATGAGCGGATCGTTGCAGGAGTAGACCATCATCTTGTCCCAGGCATGTGTTGAACCGGGTCACTCGTTCCGGAGTAGTAGTCAAAGGTCGGAGTTGCGAACTTTCTCGAAAACTCACACTCCAGAATCTCTTCAGAGAGACGGGAGTCGGTGACTTTGGCAGCAGTTGTTTCGGTCCGCTTCGGAGTTGCAGTTTAGCCTCTTCGATCTATCTTTGGATCAACTCGTCAAGGGCTCAGATGTCAAGAGATTCTTCAATTCTTCTATGAGTCTAGTAATGATAAGCTTCTGTATAGAGACGAGGTGAATCAACCTCGTTGTAGTCTTCGTGCAAGGGGATGTTGGTTTGGGCCGCCACAGATTTGTAATGGGCCCATCGGTCCGAGTTTCTCTGATTCCAGGCTCGCTTTCCAGCTGAGCCTGCTTCTGAGCTTTTTGGAGGGTAGTGATAGGCTCCTGGAGGTGATCGTTTTGACGCTTCAATGTCTCTTGCTCGCTGGCGACATTCTCGCGGTCGAGGGGGCTTTCTCTCGGTCGCGATTTGATCGGATCTGTTGCTCTTTCATCTGCTTTTTCATGTCGGCGAGCATCTGAAGGATCTGGCCTTTGTACAACATCGTCCGTTGGATGCTGGCAGCTGCTCCTGGGGTGAGGAGCGAGTGTCCTTGGTAGCATGTTGTCGATCGACGGCATGCGAGGGGATCATGCCCCCGACGATGCTGTTGGTCTTGCATTTTGATGGGACACTATTTGCGGGTGATGGTTTTTCTCTGAGCCATCAGCGCCATGGAAGAGGCTTTTTTAGGAAGGTTTTAGGTTGGATGGGAGGGAGGTCTTGAGTATGGACTCAGCTTTCAATAAAAACACCCGTTTGTGGTGGATAAAAATCAGCTTATCTTGAACCTACCACAAGTGATTTGGGTGATTCATGGATGATACCTGTCAGAACACACAAAAAAAGATACCGTTCAGGTTAGAAGCACTGGTGTGGTGCTAGCATGGTTCAAAGTCGTGGTCTTAACCGTCGACTCGGCGGCACTGAGATGCATCGGTCGCGGATCGGTCTTGGGCGATACGTGAAAATCACTACATAAAAAACTTAAAAAAATTCTAAAAAAATCACGGGAAATCTTAGAAAAATATAGACATCAATATTTATATATCACATATCTAAAACATATCACCTAGCATACTAATAGTAAAGAGAATGCATAAATATATGCGTCGTTGGTAGAAACATACAAAAATACATGTATAATATAGTCAATTTCACCTAGGGATGCGAGACGGGATGGGCTGAGCCCATCCTGGGCTCGGTGGGCCGGAGACCAGGCCGGGCCAAGCCCAGACCCGCCCCCAAAATCCAGGCGGCCTGGCACGGCCCGGACCCGGTCCCCCTAATGGGGACTCAGCACGGCCCGGAGACCCGGTCCAGTTTTTTAAAAACCCTTTAAAAAATTGAATTAAAATTCAAAAATTCAAAAAATTCTTTAAAAATTCACACAAATTTTGACAAAATTGATACAAGTTGTAAAATGTAAATGTAAATTTTTTCTATTAATAATCCAATAGATTGAATAAATTGACACAAATACAAAATGAGTAATATAAATAAAAAGATAAAATTACAAATGTAGTATGTAGATTGAAATTGAAGTTTAAATTGATACAAATACAAATACAAAAGATCTTCATTTATTCACTCATCTTCTTGGAGAGTCTTCAATAATTTCATCTACTGTTTTATTATGGATTCTTGTCTCCGCGTCGAGCCAATTCTTGCCACAGATGCAGTGTTCGAATATCCCCGATATAACCCCGATATTGCGCCGATATTGCGTTTACGGCACCTAGCCGCAATGATATGGCACATCCAAACCGATATAGCTTTTTTCATTCAAAATCGCCGATAAATAGGCATGGACCCGATATATCGGCCACTATTTCGGCGATTTTGGACCCGATATAGCGTTTTACACTCAATTTCTAGGTTAGGTATTTGGGTAAATCGAGTGATGTGGCAATGTGGTATTTTTGAAGAATCTACACTGGATAGTGATTATGGATTCATAGGCTTAATGCAAGTTATCGAGTTAATTATATCTTAAACATATAAGTATGATGTTTTATGTAGATTTATATAATTTATGCATATATTGTCTTATTGAGATGCGATTTAAGAAAAGAAGATATGTATATTTTCAGTCCAATTTTGACATCTGATTTTTGAAAATATCCTCGATATATTCCCGATATATTCCATCTCCGATAAATTTTCTCGGCCGATGTAGCCACTGTGGCTGTCATTTAGAACATTGCACAGATGCTCATCTCGATGGCTTCTGACACTGACACCAGGCGGTTCCTCCTATCGTCAGCACTCGTCCAACTGTACTAAAAGCAGATTCTGAAGTTACAGTAGAGGCGAAGCTACAGTAGAGGCAGGAGGGGTTAGTAAATCACGCGCCATAATGAAAAGCATAGGATATGTTATTCATGTGATTTCCACTAGGTCAAAATATCAAATATTCAAATCATGAGTCTGTATCAATCTCAGGAGCTATAGCACGAGTAAAATAATAATGAAATTCATTCAATGAGTCTAAACTTCTTGATTGTTTGGATGCAGATAATAAACCATATAATAAAGAACTTTTAGGCCTAGATGAAGATGTAAGTTGGGATGATTGTTTATTTTCAAATTAAGAATCATAAATCATACATATTATTTGTAGAATGGTCAATATCGTTCCATGCCAAAGGAACAACCAGGATAATTCATTTTTCATAAAATTTTCAAGTAAATATTTACATCCTTCAAATTTAATTCGAGGATCCATAATAGTAGCAAAATAAAATATAGTAGGAAAATCTTTAAATTACTTATTGAATTTTTCTTTCATAGAATGAACAATATCTTGAAGCAAAAAATTATCTCGTTATGTACAAAACAGTTCAGTAATTTCAGTTAACTCGTAAAATACTAATTAGTTGTGGGATAATAAATCCCAGAAAATAATCTTGTTTCTTTTTCAAATTTACTCAGAAATTCACAAATTATTTCAATAATTTTTCATTCATCACCGGATATCTGACAATTCCGTAGAAATAAACATATCTATTGTAGTCTGATGAGGAATAATTTTCATCAATATATTATATGTTGAGTTTCAACGAGTTCTAATATTCTGAAGTAAAGATCTAATTTGTAAGCCGATGCTTGAACAAATTTATTTAAAGCTTTGCCTCCTTAGACCTCTACTTCTAATAAATAAAATAGTATTTCTTAACTTTTGAATATAAACATTTATACTTTTTAAACCATCCTGTACACACAAGTTAATTATGTGATATACACAACAAATATGAAAAAGTTGTCCATTCAAAATCGTCTAAAATGAGGTTTTAAAAGCTCAATTGCAACAGTATTATTGCTAGCACTATCAACTGAAATAGAAAAAATTTTAGATTCTAAATTCTCTAACAACTTTCAAATAGATTGACTGAGATTAGAACAATAATGAGGAAAAATAATTTTTTTAAAACCAATAATTCTTTTGTTTAAAAGCCAATCAGAATCAATAAAATATGCAGTAATAATTATGTAATGAAAGCCGTTAAGAGTTTGACAACAATTAGAATAAGTGCAACTCTTTGTGGCATAGAAAAAAGTTGCAATTAAAATTTATTGTCTTTCTTTAACAACCTGAACATTTTCGTTCTAATAGTATCTTTACAGAACGTATCATATTCAGGATTATGAGTAGTTTTAATAAAATTTGTAAATGCTTCATTTTTAGCAAAACTAAAAGGTTATTCAACCTGAATTAAATATTTAGCTAGATTAGTTTTACCTCTTTGACGATTGTAATTAAAAGTGTTTAGCATGCACCAAAAGTAAAAAAAATGTGTTTGTCGTGGTTGATTCTGTGGATGGTGTTTCCGTTTGTGTAAATGGAAGTGTTGGAGTGTCGGAGAAAGGCATATGCAATCATACCATTCTTGACTAGTCAAATTTAAATTACAATTATACTTAGAAGAAGAGGGATTGCCAGAGCTTGCTGATGAAGAGTATGCGTCTATTTTTAAACTAACATTGACAATAATATAAATACCAGAATGTGAAAGAGCTTGAGGGAGCTTGAACACTTGAGGGAGCTTGAGAGCTTGATCACTTGGGAATTTAAGAGATTTTTTAGAGAATTTTAGAGAATTTTTTGGTGATGAAAGGAAGTGAGGAAGAGTGGGTATTTATAGAGGGAAAAGGGTGGTTAAAATGTAATTTTTTTGCAAAAAAAATTCTGGCCGATATTCCCGTTGGGGGGTTTGTAAAATAAAAAAATTACAGACCCCCAACGGCTATATTATGGGCCAATAATCCCTTTGGGGCGTTTGTAAAAAAAAATACATTTGTCTCCTGAAATTGGGGCCAACAGCTAGAATTCTAGCCGTTGGTCACCTGACCTGGGTTAGGCCCGGGCCCGGGTGCGGCCCGGCTCGGCCCGACCCGGTCGTGGGCAATGATTTCCAAACCTGGGCATGCCCCGGGTTTGGGGGCGGCCCCGGGCTGGGACGAGCCCGTGCTGGGTCTATGTGGATCCCCGGGCCGACCTGGTCCATTCGAACCCTTAATTTCATCTAATACATTCATAAATAGCTGCATAATAATGTAATATAAATAAATATCTTAAGAGAGATTAATTTAAATTAAAATAAATATCTACTTTATATTATACTATAACATTAAATTAAAAAATATCTAATATAAAGTGGAGAGTGAGACAGAGAGAGAAAAGGATCGGTAGAGAGGGAGAGTGAGAAAAAGAGATCGGGAGAGTGAGACATAGAGAGAGATTTACCTGAAGGACGTCGACGATGGCAGCGGTATCGCCGGCGAAGAAAGAGGCGAACGACGACAAAGGGCTCACGAGCGAGAGCAAAGGAAGAGGGGAACTTCTAATCTTAGATCTGGGTTTCCCCCATTTTAAGTCGCCGCTCACTGGTTCACAGTAGCCTGGACTGACTCAGGGCCAACTCGGTATCGACTCGCCGAGTCAACCCGAGTCATACCGGGACTCGGCCGAGTCGACTGAGTCGGCCCCGAGTCGATAAAAATCAGAGCCCAGGCGGTATTGCGGCGATTGCCGAGTCGGATACGACTCGGTGGAGTCATCTCCAACTCGGACGAGTCTTTGAACCTTGGTGCCGGCCTAAGACTCTCGGACGTGAGAATCAGTAAATGAAATAAAAAGAAAAAACTGGCAGAGCACAACTGTCGTGGTAGTGGATAGAGGTGTCGTGCAGAGGATAACTGCGGGAGCAGTAGGAAGGACTGACAGAGGTAAATTGCCGGTGTGGATAGAGGAAGGACCGCACAGAGGATAACTGCGGGCGTGTTGGTCCGGTGGTAGAGAAGAACTACCTCGTGTGGTGGTGCGGTGGTGTTCTCTGGATTCAGGAAGCGATCTCCTCCTAAGAAAAGAAAGATCATATATACCTGACGTGGATGCTGGAGTGGAGGTGGAATTGGTGGACTGTGGTATCGACACGATCTGCATGTGCTGGATCTTTTGCAACGATTGTGATCACCACCATGGTTGACTGGTGGCGCGCAAGAACATCCGTTGCTATGTATAACCGCTCGCTTTAACGTGGGGGAGCTATCGTCTTTTAACGTGGGGGATGATGGAGCGGCGTAATGGTAGGCGGAGATATCGACAGACTGTTGTTTCGAGCTTCTGGCTCGGAGTTGGAGACTTCGGACTGTGAAAAGTTTCGAAGCGGTAAATCTTTGGAGTGGAGGGTAGCTCTGAGATGGGCAGGAGTGGCGGAGACTCCGAGTCATGGTTCAAAAACTCGGCCATTCCGTTCTAACTCGCTCCTGAGTCGGAACCGAAACAACCTTCCCCTTTCTGAGACCGGGTCCACGGGTCAATATATTGCATTGTTTTGCTTGACTCAGGCCGAGTCACCCGAGTCGAGGCCGAGTCAAGGCCGACTCGGTGACTCAGCCGAGTCGGCCCCAAGTCAGCCGAGTCGGCCCCAAGTCAAGACAAAATTTCATATAATTAATTTAATATAATTTAAATTTTTAGTAGAAAAGGTAGAGCTAATTTTTACTTTAGTGAAAGAGTAATTAATTTAAATTTTGATTAATTTCATATAATTTACTAAATTATGCATTTATTTTGATATTTTAATACGTGACGCATGCATTTATGTATTATCTTCATGTTTAGTATGCTAGGTGATATGTTTTGGACATGTTATACGTCAACTTTGATGTCTACATTTTTTTAAAAATTTTGTCGTGATTTTTTTAGAATTTTTTGAGCACTCTGTTGCATTTCGCGCGTCTCGCCCGAGTCCGTTCCGCGACGCCCCGACCGATGTGGAACGGTGCCCACATGTCATTCACGTGCCAAATTTTATATTTTTTAAAGCGTCATGATTGTCTGAAAATGGTATATTTTGTTTTAAGTAACACTACAGTTTTTTTTTTTGTTTTAATGCTACTGTGTTTTGGCTATTAACTAGTACTCAGTATTTGGGTTTCAAAGAAATCATATGTACCATTTTAATTATCATTTTCTTAAAATATAGTATGTTTAATAATCACTTTCAAAACTCAGAATCTCCATAGAATTGCCACTTAGAAGTGGTCAGGAAGCTTTGCAAGCCAATTCTTTATTAACTATCAGATTCTTACTTTTATGTTGACAATTATCAAAATTATGATGTAACTAGTCAGGTGTTTGTGTGAAAATTATTTTTTGTTTAATCGGGTGTGTGCTGTTTGCGGATGAAAAATTATAGTTTACATGACTTGTTTGTGGTGGAAAGAATAAAATTAATACAAAGGATTGTTATCTCTGGTAGAATTTTAGAGATGATCAGTACTTTTTCTTGGCTTAATTAGAATTTGTGCATAGACTTTTATTTTCAAAAATAGATTAAGTGTTAACCTCTTGTTTAAATGACCTTATCACCAATGTTGCTTTTGCTGTACTACCACCATGCTTTTATACACATGCATAGCACATGCTTTTAGACTAGCATAATGGAAGACATGAGCATGCTTTAAAACTCCAACTGTTACTGTTTGAAATCTATATCATAATGAACCGTTAGAATAACATTTAAATAGCATGTTGATTCATGTAAGACAAACAATGATCCCCCCCCCCCCCCCCCCCCCCAACCAAAAAAAAAAAAAAAAAAGAAAAAAAGAAAAAGAAAACCACCACCACCACCAAGAGGTTTTCTTGCACATTGCATCATTGGAAACACACGGACTTTATAGGAAGCATTAAACGACAAACAAAAAAAAAATGAAGCAATCAGTTCTTGAAGTCATTCTAGAACAAATTGGGAATCTAGTAGTTACATCCCAAGCTCTTTTTTGCTGCTATTGTTGGAGAAATCAGAATACTGTTCAAAGTATAGACAGAAGACAATCTGTAAGATTTTAGAGTAAATTGACATGGAAATTTAAATTAATTGAGCAAGTAATGGTTGGGATATATCTAGCAATTTTTTGTACTTGAATGTTCATGGGGCCCCAATCTTCCATACAGGACTTTCCATCTTGCAGAATCTATTGCTGTCATTAGTCTTCAATGACGAATTTCGTCATTCAATTATAGTTTACCAGAATTATATATTTTGTTAACCATAATCTTTTAACGTTGACCACAGCTTTCAACAGTGATCTATTTCATATAAATGGATCTCTAGCATACTTCCTGGTGTTTGCATAACGGCAGATTATTTTGACTGTCACAAGTTTTTTCAGCTTTACTCGTGCAAAAGTCTATAACTATAGATTTTTTGATGTTTCCTTTGGATATACTACTATTTAATTTTATCCTTGTTTGTTTTGTAAATGAAATTTGGTTTCCCTCTAAAACCTTATTGACTACTAACAGAGTTGATGCTTCTCAGGACTTTGAGTATACAGAATTCGATGAAGTTTTAAAATACTATCCACATGGTTATCATGGTGTGGATAAGGAGGGGAGACCTGTCTATATTGAGAGACTGGGAAAAGTTGATCCCTATAAACTCATGCAGTGACTACTATGGATCGATATATAGATATCATGTAAGGAGTTTGAAAGGTGTTTTATGATTAAGTTTCCATCATGCTCAATTGCTGCAAAAAACATATAGACTCAAGTACTACAATTTTGGATGTTCAAGGCGTGGTATGTTCAATGCTCATTTTATACTTCTCAATTGTAATGGATTTCTGCAGTCACTATTGATTATAATGTTATACTTATTTGGTGGCACCACTGATTGTTGTAGGGCTTAAGGAACTTCAACAAGGCTGCGCGAGAACTAATTGTGGGATTGCAGAAGATTGATAGTGATAACTACCCAGAGGTACTATTTTATTGATATTAAATACACAACCTTAGTAGTTACTGGAAAATAGTTGCTATGTGAATTTGGACTTAGAATCTGCTATTAAAGCATCTATATTACTGCAGACATTGTGCCGCATGTTTATCATTAATGCTGGCCCAGGTTTTAGACTGTTATGGAACACTGTGAAATCTTTTCTCGATCCCAAGACAACATCTAAAATTCATGTAAGTAATAGTGCTTCTACCTTCTAATTGTTCGTTTATTTATCTGGAAACTGAGAAACATACTGAGTCTGGAACTTCTCTTCAGGTTCTTGGAACCAAGTACCAGAATAAGCTGCTTGAAATAATTGATTCAAGGTAATTCTTTCTGTTTTATTCTGATTATAATGTCTTCTGCTTTTGCTTCTATTAGTTTCCCCTGAGCTTCTGTTCTGTATTCTTCGCTGTAGCGAATTACCTGAATTTCTTGGCGGTTCTTGCACCTGTGCCGATCATGGGGGATGCCTCAATTCAGACAAGGGTCCCTGGAAGGATCCTCACATACTGAAGGTATTTCTTTCACTATTTTACTGTCGATTACAATTTATATTACTCTTGTTGTAGCTCAAATTTCAATGATCACAACAAGATGGTTCTTGATGGAGAAGCACAATGCGCTAGACAAATAGTCACCGTTTCCAATAGCCAGGGGAGATCATTGCTTATGCTAAGCCACAATATCCAGCAGTATGATTTATGTCCCCTTCCTATAATCATTGTAAATGATTTATTAAATTGTCTTTGAAATTAAGTTATCTGTGTACTTGGACCAGATAAAAGTGGTGATGCATCAACTGCTGAGTCTGGGTCAGAAGCTGAAGACATTACTTCCCCCAAAGCACGAGAAATTACATTGCACATCCTTCATTGACCCCTGTTCGTGAAGAGGTAACTCCTTATCTAGGGGGAAAAACGAAAAATAGTGTTAGAAGTGACTCCCAAGTTTCAAGCGATATAGCAAGATAGTTTTCTTTTTTTTTTTTTTATTACTTTATATTCAGAACATTCTCTTTGTGAATGTTTGTTGGTGCATGCTTATAATGCATGCTCTACTTAGTCTTATTATATGGTATATTCTGGAGGATCTGTTTTTCATTCTTTTATGGCCATAGTTTTGTATTCTGAACCGGCAATAGTCTACAAACACTTAGCATCTCTGGAGATAGTTACAGTAGGTCGCCCTTTTTTTTACAACTTAGCCTGATGACACCTGATGAATAGTGTTCCAAATAGTGTTATTTGCTGTTTTCTATAGTCTAGCGGGCCTTACATGCTATATTATAGCAATACTAAGATTTCAAGCCATTCTGCAGTTCTTGAGTCACATTTAACAAAATCTATCCTAATTAAATTGATGTACATTTGGTGGATTTGGACGTTGTCTTGCTAGTATAATATATAATTGGCCTAAAATGCCTTATATCTGTCTACTTGCTTGTTTGATACTTGTGCAGGCAAAAGTGACCGGGAAGGCTAGTCATTCTGTTGGCTTTACTGAATTTGATGAAATGTTCCCATGATTGACAAGGCTGTAATAGACCCTGGTGGAATACAGAGGTTTCTAATAAGCTGCCTTCTGCTTCTAAAGGTTTGGAAATTTGAAGTTGATCTTTCTGTTTAAATTGCTTCTCTAAACCGAAATAACTGTATTATACCTTCTTATTTATCTGAAGATAGATAGACATTATTCTTTATTGTTTGTTTAAAACGCAACTCTCTATTTAAAACTTTTTTTTTGGTCATAACTGTCCTGGTTTCATCATTTCCTTATATGCTTTTGGATCTGTTAGAAGCATGATTATAATATACTTCTTTTTCATATGTCTATAGTTTCGCTGTTTGATGGACCACATGATCTAGAATTGTGTTTCCTACCTGACTCCATTATGTAAGAAGGTTCGCATGACCTTTGTTTTGGTAACCATTTTACGCAAAGCTTAAGCAGATGGGTTGGGATCTAACATTGTTCATACTTAACGCTCTCCTTCCAATAGGCCTTTAGGCCACGTGGAAACCAAGTAAACATCACTCGCTTGAAATAATGGAAGTGAATAAACATATTTTAAAGTTTCACTGTGTTTGGAACCTGAGTTCCTCTTTAATCCTTGGGCTCCAATACCATTCCAGAAATGACTTTTATGAAAGCTTTTGATGAGTTATGGACTAACATTGTATATCAAGCAAACTTAACTCTTAAAGCTCAGAGTCTTGCATCCGACAAGGGATTAATGAGTGTTATGAGGTGGCTTTAGTATGACACTGAGTTGACAGAAAAATTGTGAAGTAGTTTCTGAAAGTGGTATAGAGCTGAAGGTGGATTTTGGACCTACTGAGGCTTAAGTTGCAATATATTTTTAAGATAAGAAATTGCTGGTTGGTTTGTTTGTTTGTCTTGTGTGTTGGATTTTTTGAATTAAAAAAGGGAAAAGCTTTCATTTTCAAATTCTGTTTTACCAAGTCAACTCTGACCAAATCTCAGGATCTAAATTAGTTGAGAAAATATCTCAACTGCTTGGATTTTCTGATGGAGTTGTTACAACAACTTGGGATCTAAACTATAAATAGACCACTCACTCCAATACACTGGATAACTCTTTTCTTTTTTTCATCTTAAAAAAACCTGAAGGCTTCTCTTCAGGGGAATGACTTCAATGTTAAAAAGAATTTTTTATCTTTATTTTTCTGGGCAACTTCATTTGAGCAGAGGCTCTGCCCACCGTCCTGGGTTGAGTGCTGGTGAATCCGGGAGATCTTTTATCGCTAGGTATAAGGTCGGTTCAACATCGAGACAAAGAGACGTGTTTTTGGATCCTTTAGGACAGCGATATCGTGACTGCATTTTCCCAGGTCAGATTCCTATTGTTTTATTTTTAATTATAATTGTTGTTGCATGCTAGAATAATTGTTGTTTATCTAATTTAATTTTATAATGATATTGCATGTTTTAGAAAATAGTATAAATTTCTAACAATCTAAAGATAAAAAATTATATATATACTTTCTTCTATTTCATTCAATTTATTTCCAATTTCATGCAAATTAATTGAATTTAGAAGACAACAGTTAATAAATTCAGATCCGAATATTGTATTTGCATTCTAGATACTATTGTTGGCAGCCTTTCTTAACACTGTATATGTATGTGTTTTATGATTTAAATATGTACTAAATAGTCCATGACAACTTTTGTATGTGACACAGTTTTGATGAATTTAATGAACATCTAACCAAATGTGTGTTATGCTCACACC
>JAVJIF010021774.1:0-76043 GCA_038442645.1 Agave tequilana
TAATATACACTTAAACAAAGTAAACTTGTATTGAATCTATTTATTCATGAAAATCAAATATCAGTTAAACCAAAAACTGAAAAACCGAATCCAAAACATGAAACGTGTGTGTATTGTGAACTTGAGCATATCACACTATCTAATCTTTACACATGGATCTAAAACACAAACTAAACTAGGATACCTAAGTCTTCTTGACGATCTCCACCTTCAAGTTGACTTGATCCAAACCGTGATCCACCGAGCTTGACTCCAACGAGTGCTATGAACGTTCTTGATACTCGGGCTCTGGAATCACCATGTGAAAGGCTTCAAAACTCCTTTGTTGAAGCAATCACCAACTAATATCTTGGTTAATGATCTGAAACTAAACATCACAAGATTATTAGTAAACATAACTGCATGAGTTAATCATCATCAAAACTAGAGTGAAAGGCCTCTGGGCCAACACGGAGATTCATTCACTCAATGCCTCCACCATTTAGAACTTGTCCTCCAACGTTGTGCTGAGAAAAATTTGACATTGAATTGGAAGAAATGCCACTTCATGGTAAAACATGGAATTGTCTTGGGTCATGAATTCTCAAGAAAGGAATTGAAGTGGATAGAGCCAAAATTGAGGTTATTGCTAAGCTTCCCATGCCCACATGCGTTAAGCACATCAGATCCTTCTTAGGACATGCTGGTTTTTACCAAGATTTATCAAGGATTTTAGCAAAATTACTAGTCCCTTGACTAATCTATTAGCTAAGGATGTGTCTTTCACTTTCGATGCTGAATGCATAAATTCTTGGGAGAATCTTAAGAGAGAGCTTATTTCTGCACCAATCATATCTGCACCGGATTGGTCTAAGCCGTTCGAAATCATGTGCGATGCTTCCGATTTTGCCATAGGCGCTGTCCTAGGACAACGCACTGATAACAAGCAACATGTGATTTACTACTCTAGTAGGACTCTCAACGATGCTCAATTGAACTACACTACGACTGAGAAGGAATTCTTGGCTGTAGTGTTTGCCTTAGAGAAGTTTCGTCCCTACCTACTAGGGTCCAAAACCACCATTTTCACCGATCATTCTGCGCTTAGGTACCTCATGATGAAGAAGGATGCCAAGGCCCGACTCATTTGCTGGATCCTCCTTCTTCAAGAATTTGATCTTGAGATTCGAGATAAAAAAGGCGTAGAAAATGTCGTTGCTGACCATCTCTCACGGATCCCTAATTCTCCATGCAACAGATTACCCATAAATGAGGACTTTCTTGATGAAAATCTCTTAGCTATCTCTAGGGAACCTTGGTTTTGGATATAGTGAATTACTTAGTCACAAACCAAACTCCATCTCATTGGTCCAAAAACGATATATACCGGTTCTTATCCCAAGTTTGATATTTCTTTTGGGAGGAACCTTATCTTTTTAAGTACTGTTCTGATCAAATTATTAGGATATGCATTCCCGATGAGGAGGTTAAAAGTGTTCTATCCTTTTGTCACGAACTTGCATGCGGTGGACACTTTGGTCCCCGCAAGACTGCTGAAAAAGTGCTAGAAAGTGGTTCTATTGGCCCACTTTGTTCAAGGATGCCTATGAATTTTGCAAGACGTGCCCTAGATGCCAAATGGTAGGAAGGATCTCAAAACGAAATATGATGCCCCTCAACCCAATTCTAGAAATAGAACTCTTTGATGTTTGGGGCATCGACTTTATGGGTCCATTTCCTAATTCATTTGGAAACCAATACATATTGGTTGCTGTGGATTATGTGTCCAAGTGGGTAGAAGCTGTTCCTTGTAAAACTAATGATAACAAAGTTGTCATAAAGTTTTTGAAAGAGAACATTTTTTCACGCTTCGGAACCCTTCGTGCTATCATCAGTGATAATGGCACTCACTTTTGCAATAGATCTTTTGAAGCTCTTATGCGAAAGTATGCCATAACTCACAAGTTGTCCACACCTTTCCTCAAACCAGTGGGTAAGTTTAGGTTTCCAATAGACAAGTCAAGCTTATCTTGGAGAAAACTGTGAACCAAAACCGGAAAGATTGGTCCATCAAACTTGTAGATGCCCTATGGGCCTACAGGACCGCTTTCAAGACGATTCTAGGCATGTCTCCTTATAGGTTAGTCTATGAAAAACCTTGTCACTTGCCCGTTGAGTTAGAGCACCGAGCTTTATGGGCAATCAAGCAGTTGAATTTCGACTTGACTAAGGCCGGTAACCTTCGAAAATTACAAATTTTCGAATTAGAGGAATTGAGAAATGAGGTCTATGAAAATGCTAGGATCACTAAAGATAGAGTCAAGATTTTCCATGATCAACAGATCATAAGAAAAACCTTTGTCCCTAGACAAAAAGTCTTACTCTATAATTCTAGGCCTCATCTTTTTCCAGGAAAATTGAAATCAAGATGGACTGGGCCATTCATTATAAAAACCGTGTTTCCACACGGTGCAGTTGAGATCAGTGACACCAAGAATGGAAATGACTTTAAGGTAAATGGTCAACGCCTTAAACCTTTCTTGGAATCGGTGCGGTAAATAAAACGGCTATGGGTCTTTTTGACCCAGTGTATCGGTAACTTTCCTCTTTTCCATTTTATTTCATGCATTTATACATTTCTTTCATACATTAGGGACAATGCATGAAATAAGTGTGGGGGAGGGTTCTAACATGACAAATATAGATATATAAAAAAAAGAAGAAAAAAATATATATATAAAAAAAAACTTTTTGAAAGGTAAGAACAATATTTTGATATATTTTTGTAAGAAATTAAGTCAATTTTAAGGAATAGGAAAATCATAATTAGGATTTATTACACTTGGTCAATATAAGATAACTTGTTTGATGTTTAGGGTTAGGAAGAAAATTTGTGAAAGTAATTAGTCTTGATATTTACCTTGATGAAATATACACACTAAATACACTTACACACTTAAGGTTTAAAAACAGAGACTCTTATGCCTTATAAAAAATATAAACAAATCTAATTATTGATTAGCTAGGTGCTTTGGCCTAAGCAAGCCTTGGTTTTTATGCAAAAGATAATTAGATAAGTTTGAAAAAAAAATTTGTATATATATAAATCCTCTGATTAAGCTGGGTATTTATGCCTCATGAAGCATAAGTATTCACGCCTAAAAGGGGTAAATCTATAAATAAAAACCTTGGTTTCGTGACCTTGTCTGCTCGAGTGTTTAAGTGCTTAGGGGTGTTTTCTCACCTGGTGCCCTTAAACTGTCCGTTTGGGTGTCACCACTGAAGGCTCGTTACATGGGCAGATTAGAAAGCCTAATGAAATTGAGGAATAAAATCCACCAAAAATACATAAATAAGGCATAGGAGTTAATGTTAAAGAACCCTTAGTCAACTTCACAGTCACGATGGTGCATACGACTCAGGGTAAATTAATAGACTAGATGAGAAAAAACAATTGACTCCTTACTTTGATTGATGACATGTTGTTGAATAGAGACTAAGTTTAGGAATGAAAATTTTGATATTCCTATAACTTATAGATTACTTAAACTCTTACAAATATACTTCAAATATTTTCTCTTTTCAAAATGCTTTTCAAAAATAATAACTTTTTTTTCTCTTTTGTGGGTGCAATCCACTGAAAATCCTCACGAGATAAAACTCGTCCTCTAGGGGTAACCTAGAGGTTTAACGGCTTGTTGCACATGCTCAGTGCAATCGAGTGACCTGCGAAAGTGGTCCAATAATTGATTAGAATTAGTCTGATGTTTTGCTCGAGGGCGAGCAAAAGATAAGTGTGGGGGTGTGATTAGTCACATATATTGCATATACATTGTCACCTTATCATACTTTTTAGATAATAAATCCTATTAATAAGTCTTCTTCTTCTTTGTTTAATATAGGCCCAATTGCTAAAAGAAAGGAAAGAGAAACAAGCCAAAAGCCCACCAAATTCTGATTTAATTCAGAAGAAATTTGAAATCAAGGAATCAGGGCAAAATCTGGCATATCAGAGAGGTTGAAAACCGGTTGAGAAGAATCCTCCCTGAATCAAGCGGTTGAAGCCAACAATCAAAGGCTGTTTCGTCAAATCCTGGAGTAGAAACGAGAAAACCAGAAGAAGATACAGGAGAATCACCAAACCAGGAGCTCCCACCAACTGGGTGTGGCCACCTGGCCACACCAGGGCCGCAAAAATGCGACCCTAGCCGCATTTTCGCGGCTATATGGTGTTTGTTGGGGAGCGTTTGCTCCCCAATTTCCGGGATTCTCCCCTTTTGGTTTTCCCTATAAATAGCAGTTTCAGCAGAGCAAAAGGGAGCGAAGACTAGGATTAGAATTTTTGTTTATTTTCTAAGTATTTAGGCTCTTTGTTAGATAGCACAAAAGTGTATTTTTGTTTTTCAATTTGTAGTCCAGTAAAAATACTTGTGAGAGAGAGGAATTGAGTACTTGTACTTGAAGATTGAAGTGACATCAATACAAGAATCAAGCTACATTTTCTTCCACTCTTACTACGGTATGTCACGCATTATTTACTTGCTTTCTTCTTTGTTTTCATGAGTAGCTAGATCAATTTTCTGGGCTCACTATTGTACCTCTCTTCAATTCTTCTTCTCCACCAATTTTAATGAAAAAGACCCTATGAATCATTTGCATGTCTTACTTAAACCTTCTTCTTGAAAGTGTTCTTGAAGGCACATGAGGATGGGTTTGAATTTTTAAACTCGTACTTCTTTTAAGAACGTTTCTTACACTGTTTTTATTTCATACTTGCTACTTCGCGCTTGATGAATTAACATCCGATTCAAAACGATTTCTTAAAGAAAAGAGTGAACTCTTCCAACCATCTTATGTGCTTTACTTCAAACTTTCTAAAGTCAGTCTTAAGTTTTGCCCATGATCAAGTTGAGACATTTAGGATTTCAATAGAAGAAAGAACAGTTGAGTAGTAAGATAGTGAGCCAGATTTTCTTCCTTATTATAATCAACAAAACAATTTTCGAGCTTTTTAAATCACCTTCTCCAAAGCCTTCTCTGAAGTTGCAATTTCTCTTTTAATCATCTCCTTCTTTCCATTCTCTTTTCACTAAAAAACGAGCACAATTCTTGGTTATCAAACGAATCACCGAAAAGCTTTCATCGCATTCCTCCTCGTGGACACGACCCGTTAGCCACAAGCTACACGATAAATTCTTAACTCTTTGATTGTTCTTTCATTTTAGCAATCAACAACTCCCAACTGGTTGATTGTCCATAGGAGGTATAATGTAGCCTTTGACCATAAGCTAATCATGCAGGTCAGGGCAAGATCAGTGGGAGGTATCCGCGCAAAAGTGACGGGCCTAATTAAGCCAAACCACCAGCCTTCGGGGTTTCACCCCTCAATCCTTGTCCTTAGACACTGATTTGGTAGGAGTCAAATTCTAACACCTTTCCCCTTAGGATAACCTCCTAATGAGTTTGAGATATCCCTAAGGCCAACGTTTATCAAATTTTAAATTAGGCTTAGGTTGTGCGTGATTGGAGATGATTTGTAGGCTAAGGAAGGGGAATGACTTCCCTACCTTATCTTGTTTTGGGTGTTGCCTTTAAGATTGATTGTGCAAAGTGGGCAAGATATAGAAAAGTAACATTCACAAGCAAATATCACCCAAGAATGTTTCTTAAAGTATATGCTATGCATACGTACCTTGTCTCCAGCTATCTTTAACAGTAAATGTAAAAGAAATGTAATTAGACAAATGCCTAGAATACAAATCTAAATGTATTTTCAGCAATTGACAATCAATCAGATTACTGTTGGATTAAAAATAAGGAGTGTGAATATCAGATATAGTAGAAATAATACACAAAAACTATATTTTACAAAGCGATATGTCCTGCAAAAAAGAGTTTTTAGTAGTCCAAAAATTTCAAGCTTTTGCGCTGCAATTTCTTGAGATACTGTTTCCAACTTTCTAGAGTAGGGGCACAGAATAGCAAGTCTTCTTCTGTAAGATTTGAGTGCTAAATCTGATTCCTCAATGGCACTGAAACAAGACACCAAACTTGTTAGAAAACAATTACACCGTTCCCTCCCTGGCAACGACGCCAAAAAATCATTGCAAGTGACAGCAGTGAAAATTACTGTCTAGTTTTGGGCTAACGGGTCGTGTCCACGAGGAGTAATGCGATGAAAGCTTTTTGATGAATTGTTTAAAGAACAAAGTATGGTGTTGGTATTTCTTTTATGTTGAAAAAGAGAATGGAGAGTAAGGAAGCGATTAAAAGAAAAATTGAAAACTTAGAGAAGGCTTCGGAAAAGATGATCTTTAAAAACTTTAAAGATTGATTTGTTATTTTTAATCTATGAAAATGATCTGGGCTCACTATCTTACTACTCAACGATATGTTTTTCTCTTAAAATTCTCAGTTCCTCAATTTGATCATAGGCAAAAACTTAAACTTGAGTTTCGAAAGTCTTAAGCAAAGCAAATAAGATTGTTTGAAAAAATTTAACTCTTTTTCTTAAGAAATCCTTTTGAACTGAATGTTAAATCATCAAGTTGTCTTTCAAGTATGAAATAAAAACAAGTTCAAGTAATGTTTGAAAAAATATAAGTTTAGAAATCCAAACCCATCTTCATGTGCCTTCAAGATCACTTTCAAAAAGAAAGGCTTAGTTTAAGGCATACATATGATTCTGATGGGTTCTTTACATCAAAACCATTCATAACAAGAGGGATTGAAGAGAGATGATAGTGAGCCCAGAAAAACGAATTTATCTACTCATTATTAAAGTAAAACAAGACATGTAAATGAAATAACACATACCCATGAATTGGAGAAGAAGAGAAGCCTTGAACCTCTATTGATGTCACTTTAACTTCAGATTACAATCACTCTTTTCCTCTCTCTCACTTGTATCTGGACTGAACTATGAATTAAAAAAGGAGATACAACTTCTCAATACTATCTAACAATTAACCTAAATCCTAAAAATAAAGAGAAAAACACAAACTAATTTCCGCTCCCTTCTTCTTCGAAAAATGAAGTATTTATAGTGAAAAACCAGACCAGGGAGAGCGTATGAAGATAGGTGGAGCAAACGCTCCGCCAATAGTCTCAATAAAGCCATAAAAATGTAGCTAAGGCCACGTTTCCGTGGCCCGGGTGTGTCAGGTGGCCACACCCGGGGGGGTACAGCTCCCGGTTTTGTGATTTCCCTTTATCTGGTTCTGGATTTCCTATTTCAGCTCCTGGATTTGATGAAAATGCCTTTGATCTTTGGATTTATCCTATTGATTTGGGAAGATTTGTTTTAACCAGTTTTAACTTTCTTGATTTTTCATGATTTGCCTTGATTTTCTGATTTCTAATTAATTCTGAATTAAATCAGAATTTTGATGGGTTTTGGCTCATTTCTCTTCCCTTTCGTTTAGCAATGGGCCTGCATTTTATAAAGAAGAAATATAAGACTAAATACACAATTTATTAGGCAATAATTATGGAAATGTGATATTATACATGCAATATATGTAACCAATCATCAAGCTTCAAGCATCATCAAAACCTGTTCTACCTTTTCCTCACATGCACGCTTAGCCGAGCACAGAACAAAAGCTTCATGAATTTTTTTTATTATATAAAACAAGATGTCGCCCCAAAACCAAGCATGATAGGAGTACAACGAAGAAGGAAAAAAAAACTCTAGCAAAAGCTAGAAATGTTGCCTTTTGAAACTAAAAACAAAACACTTGAAAGACCCCCCTTTCATAAAACAAAGAAAATAAAAAAAATAAAAATAAAACTAAAACCTATTAAAACCTAGGCCCCCCAAAATGGCAGCCACTCCTTACCTTATATAATATGAAATTTTTATAGAAAAGCCTCTCAGAAAATATTTATTACATAATAAATCAGTTTTGACTCATGTTGATTCTATAAATAGCCAATGCGGGCAAATAAACAGTCGAATCAGTAAAAACTCTCAACACCAAGTCATAGATCTTTAAATTCTCTTTCCGTAGACATCTTGAATAACTTCTTTCGGAGTCTAGTAGCAAAAATTATGACCAAAACACCGCAACATATTTGAAAAGCAACTCTCAATCTTTTACAAATTGCGTGATTTTATTGCTGAAAGTAACAGGATCATCTTCTCTTTTCTTTACCTATTTCCTGCAAAAAATCAATCAAATATACCCGAGTAGCATTATTTATATAGAAATAATAGATAAATAAGAGTATAAAAATGTGGTAAAATTATGCTCATCAAATACCCCCACACCTATCTTTTGCTAGTCCTCGAGCAAAACTAATAAAAAAAAAACTAAACACAAGCAAATAGAAAAATTAAACTATCCTAACTCACTTTCGTAGGTATCATGGTTGCACTTAGCACATGCAACAAGCCGTTAAACCTCTAGGTTACCCTAGAGGACGAGTTTTGTCTCATGAGGGTTTTCAGTGGATTACACCAACAAAATCCATAAAAGAATGAGATTAAGAAATAATCAAAAGTAAAATAAAGATAACCGAAAATCAAGAAAAGAAAAGATCATTTTTTACTCAAGTTAATTAGCTAGGAAGATCATAAATTTTCATGAGTTTCATTATCAAGTAAAACGTCAATTCAAGAAATCATATTGGCTATAAAATAAACTCTCAAATCCAAAACATTACACGACCTGTTCTAAGTTTCAGATCCTATGTACCCCGTAATGTGATGTAGTTCTAAAGCTTGGGAATATTGACTCCAATTTCATACTTATTTTTGTGATAACATTTTTTTAACACTTTTTAACTATCTTTCACATAGATACCGAGGCTTCCTGAGACCAAGGCACCTAACTAATTGATAATCAAAATTATTATATTTTTATGGTGCTTTGTCCTATTAGGCTTTCTCGGCTACCCATGTAGCGAGCTTTGGGCCAATACTCCCAAACCAGATGGTCTTAGGGCAATAAGTGTAAAAACACTCCTACGGACTTAATTACTCAAGCAACTGAGGCCACAAAATAAGACTTAAATTAATATATATATATATATATATATATATATATATATATATATATTCTCTCTCTTTTTTCAGTTGTCATCAACATCCCAAGCCTATGAACTAGTAGTGTAAGTGTTATTGGGTACATAATCACTTAGACTAAGTTTAGATGGTATGTTATTTTAGATTCTAATCTTTATTTTAAGATTTTATGGCTCTTTCATCTTATCTTACCTTTAAAATCCACTCATGGATACTAAATCACTCACATACTAGCCAATCAGTTGTAGAAAATTTTCAAAATTTTCAATTTTTTTTCATTTTTAACAAGAGTCCTAAAATAAAATAAGATAAAGGAAAAAATAAAGCAAAAACCCTAAAAGCAAAACAAAATCAAAAAGTCTCCTAAAACAAAACAAATATGTGAATCTCCCCCTACACCTAAACTGTGCCACGTCCTCGTGCACACACATGAATACAAAGATAAAAAGAATCTAACATGTAATCTACACATTTCGAAACATGCACACAATCATGATGATCATGCAAATCCAAGCATACCAAAGGTATAAAAATGTAAACAGTATGCTAGAATTAGAAATACTCACAGTGCGCTAGAGAACCCAGCTGCCGAAATAAAAAAATGCACCCTGTGTGTGGTGGATGCCTCCTTACTTATCCTATATCACTTGTAATAAACTCGACACATAGGTTAAAGAAAGAGATAAATAAAAGACTCACTAAAACTGACTCAACTAACTCAAAAAAAATAAAAAAGACTCACAAACTAAAAGAAAAATAAAACAAATATATACATATATACAATCTCACGTTTCTCTCACACCTAAATCTTTCTAGGTCTATTCTCTCGAGCTCGCTTCTCATCATTCCAATGGATTCTCTTCAAGGAATAAATTAGAGATGTTAATCTTTTTGTCATCTTTATTTCATCCTCTCTAACTTATTCATCACTTTCTTCCATCTTCTCCTCCTCTTCTTCTCACACCTTTTTCTCATAAAGTCATCATTATCACACAACATAATTAGAGTGTCCACAATATGATTGCCTATGAATTTAAGCTCATTCTCAAACATCACCTCAAAAATAGATCAATAATTTTCTTTGGAGGTGTGTAACTAACCAAAGTATCCCTAACCGATTCATCCAAACATATGAGTTCATTTTCAAAAAGGTTTTCAGAGATTTAATAAATTAGAGATTCTTGAATCATGTTTTCAAAAGTTTGATCATTGGTTGGCTCATCGAAAGTGAAGATACTCAAATCGAGTTTTGTTTTCTCAAAGGGAACTCTAAACTCAAGATCCTCAACACATATTTTCTCACCATTGTGATCACACTCTTCAGTAAAAAGCTCATTAAGAAACAAAGGCTCATTATCCATATAGACATCCTCACAATTTTGATCAGTGTGCTCCATTTTCTCCATATGTGTGATAATATCTCATGCTCCTCAACACTTGTCTTTTCACAAAACTTAGAAAATTCTTCCTCAAATTTCTCCTAAAGCAAAAGTTCATCATTATCATATTCATCTTCATAATAAGATTCAACTAGCTCCTTATGAGGTGTATGTGTATCCAAATCATCTATGCATAATTTATCTAGACAAAGAGGATCATCATCCAAGTTACAAGCTTCATGTACATGTACAACTTTCTTAACCTGCTTCTCATATTCAAGCTCTTCAAATTGATTAAAATGAAATAATGGGGACTCGAAGGGCATCTCGATGGAACGAGTAGACATGTTACTATGGTCAACGATTTGCTCTTTGGGTCTCACAGTTTGGACATTGTTCATTTAGGAAAGTTGATGTGCTCTTGAATTGACATGGGTCGACAGTATTAGCTCAGGAACTAGTTGAGTAAAAAAGAGATTCTTTTCTTTCTCACTAACCAACTCACATGATGACCTGTTTAGGTAGCCTTTAATGTCATAGGGTACATGGTTTGAAGTTTGCCTGAAAGTTTGCAAAAGCTTCCTCTATTGTTGGTTCTTTGTCCATTTGAATGCCATTGAACTCAATTTGTGAAAGTTGATGGAACTCTTGAACTTGATCTGGACTTGGGCTTGAAACATGTTGACTGAGATGAGTCATTATCTTATCCATGTGAGCACATACCTCGAATAACTGCTGATTGGTTTCGACTATAGTCTGCTACATGGATTCGAAACTCTCCTCTAATGTGCTCTTCAGTTTCTTATGATCATTGTCGAATTCCCAGATAGAGTTGATGATTCAGTGTAGGACTAATTGGATTGAGAATTTTAATATGATTGATCCTATGAAAATTGAGAACAATTCCAACCCTCCGAATTGAAGTTTGATGGATAAGACTCGCTCGTAGGTCCTTGAAATGTGTGGAATTGATTTTGACCTTGTCCTAACGAATACTCTATCGAAGGGCACTGTTCTGAAGGATGATTTGGATCTTGACAATGATGGCAACTCATTTGATGATATAAGGAATTGAGTAGTTCGTAGGATGAAAGTATTCAGTAAAGTCTGGAAGAGAGGTTGGTGGATGGAAAGGAGGGTCTGGCGTATAAAATGGATCGTAACCAAATGAATTTGGATAGGCCATGGGAAAAGGATTTTTTTATTTTTGAATTTTTTTGAATTTCTTTTGAATGTTTTTTTTGAAATTTTGAATTTTGAATTATTTTTTTACAATCCGTAAAAGTGTCAAAACTAAAGATAGAACACCGTGTCCCCGGCAACGGCACCAAAAACTTGGTGGGGAGATTTCGCTCTCCCATTTTAAATAACCACAAGTGCACGGTCGTTCGATGTAGCACTTGAGGGTCAATCCACAAAGACAGGTGGTTCTTACGGTTTAGACACTTCTAACAGAATTGGTTGAAGAGTTTGTGAGTTTTGTAAGTTTTGAAACTAAATATC
The DNA here is from genome assembly GCA_038442645.1 of Agave tequilana. Taxonomy (NCBI): domain Eukaryota; kingdom Viridiplantae; phylum Streptophyta; class Magnoliopsida; order Asparagales; family Asparagaceae; genus Agave; species Agave tequilana. The sequence goes on from JAVJIF010021774.1 coordinate 11,890, forward strand.
AATCTAAGAAATCAATCACCTAGGGTCTAATCCCCTAAACTAGAATCAAGTGGTCAATCTCATTTCTCCATACTAGTCTGTTGTTACTTATCAAAATTTCTACTTCTATTAGGCAAAGTAAATTTGAACACTAGATCTAAGCACAGGATATTATCCAGTTACATGATCCATCAAAGATAAATTAACTAAATTAAACAAATAGCATAAAGGCGACAAAACCTAAGCATGAACAATTAACCCCCGATACATAGCCTGTCAAATACACCGTGGTTCTAGAAATCAATCTCCTAAAAGTGGTAGGTCAATTGGTGAGTGCAAAAATCCTCGATAGGAGGTCTACTATTGACTACATGAATTCTACCATTGGTTCATCTTTCCTAGGTACTTGAAGAGAATCTACGTAATCATGATCAGACGGACAGTACAATCCAATAAATAAAACATTATTAAAATTTTAATCTATTAATTGCACCATAAAGTTAATTAAAGTAATTAAATTAATTAACAGAACTAAATTTCTTAAAAACCTAACACATGCGTCGCCCTACGCCTTTCCTTGCATTGAAACCAAGGCCAAGACGAGTTTTTTTTCCTGAATGCATAGATTTCTAGTGCATATTATGTGTTGAATCTTTCCAAGAACGAGCATCGACTTAAACTTGGCAGGCAGATTAGCTGCCCTGTGAGGGATATGAAGATTACCTAATGCTAGAACTAACACCATCCTTCATCAATCAACAAGGACCAAAATCAAGCTTTACGCATCATCAAAACCTGTTCTACCTTTTCCTCACATGCACGCTATCCGAGCACAGAACTAAAGCTTCATGAATTTTTTTTATTATATAAAACAAGTTGCCACCCAAAACTAGGCATGATAGGAGTACAATGAAGAAGAAAAAAACTCCAAGCAAAAGCTAGAAACGACTGCCTTTTGAAACTAAAAACAAAATCCTTGAAAGACCCTCCTTCCATAAAACAAAGAAAATTACAAAAAAAATCAACCTAAAACCTATCTACAATTAATGGTGGCTAAAAAAATAAAAAAACTAAAACCTAGATTAAAACCTAGCCCCCCTAAACGACAGCCACTACTTACCTTATATAATAAGAAAATTTTACAGAAAAGCCCCTCAGAAGATACTTATTACATAATAAATCAGTTTTGACTCATGCTGATTCTGTAAATGGCCAATACGGGCAACTAAACAGTCGAATCAGTAAAACTCTCAACACAAAAGTTGTAGATCTTCGAATTCTCTTTCTGCAGACATCTTGAATGATTTCTTTTAAATCTTGTAGCGAAAGTTATGGTCCAAAATATCGCAACATATTTAGAAAGCAACCCTCAATCTTTTACAGATTGCGAGATTTTATTGCTAAAAGTAACTAGATTTCTCTTATCTTTTTTTTACCTATTTCCTACAAAAATTCAATCAAATATACCCTAATAGCATTATGTATATACAAATATTAGATAAATAAAGTATGAAAATGTGATAAAATTATGCTCATCACAACGCCATATGAGCTTTGGACAGGCAGAAGGCCTGACTTAAGTTACATGCACCCATGGGGGCAGTCGTCTATGTTCACAACAATTCCCATGCTTATTGGGAAATTTAGCCCTAAGGCAAATAAGTGCATATTCATTACATATTCTGATAAATCTAAAGGATATGTGATGTTTGGTGAACAACCAGATGAAATGATTATCGAAACTGAATAACGAGATGTGGCTTTTCTCGAAGGAAAATTTCTAAGAAAAAAGGGATATTAATGACAATGATAGATTTTTTTGAAGTGGACGAGTCACATGAAGGCGCTCTCAATCCGGACAAGGAAGATGAGAGTGACTTACTGCCTAGTAAGAGGGTACCTTTGAGTGGGAGTGTACCATTAGGGACTGATTCCAAAGCTACATTTTTCCGTAGAATCCAACATGGAAACATCCCTCGTCGTCATTTTGAGATTGAGGGAGAAGCTTTCATGTGTGCTCCGCAAGAGGCAGATGAGTCTAAAAAATATCAAGAAGCTATAAAATCCCGAACTTCTGAGGAATGAAAACTTGCTATGCAAGATGAGATGGAATCCATGAGAAAAAATCAAGTCAGGGACTTGGAAGATCTTCCACCTAGGCGTAAGACTATCAGAAACAAATGGGTTCTGAAAGTCATACGTAATGCAAAAGGTTCCATTGAGAGGTACAAAGCTCAACTCGTGGCGAAAGGCTACACCCAAAGAAAGGGTATTGACTATGAGGAAACCTTCTCACCGGTAGTGAGGTTTGCCTCTATTCGCCTAATTCTACCTATTGTCGCTCATTTAGATTTAGGAAATGAACATTTAGACTACAGTTCTCAATGGAGAACTGGATGAGGAGATATACATGGAACAACCTGTTGGATTTATAGCAAACGGGGAAGAGCGCAAAGTTTGCAAGCTCCGATAATCCATCTATGGCATAAACAATCATCCAGACAATGGTATTTCAAAATCCATCAAGCCGTTACTTCTAACAGATTTATGATGATTGAGGAAGACCATTGTGTATATGTTAAATGGTCCAAGGGTAATTTTCTATTTCTTTCTTTGTATGTAGATGACATACTTTTAGCTAAAAATGACAAGGAGATAATCATCACCATGCAGGTCAGGCTGTCCTCAAAATTTGATATGAAGGACATGGGTGAAGAAAGTTATGTACTTGGAGTTATGATCTTGAGAGATCATTCTAGAAAACTTCTTGGTTTATCTCAAGAGATTTACAATAAGAAGATACTTGAATGATTTCAGATGCAAGTGATCAGTCGCTGATACTGCATATTTATTGTCACATTCCCATATAAATTATTTAATGAACTCTATTTTTAATCTTATTTATTGTCTAAATTATATGCAGGCCCATTACTAATGGAGGTGGAAAAGAAATGAGCTTAAAAGCCCACTTTAATTCTGATTTAAATTTTAACTAAAGAGGAGATAAATATTCAGGAAGATAGAGATAATTTCAGCTGAAAATCAACGCATATCAAGGAGGATCACATAAAATAAAACCGATTAATTCAGATTTATATTAACCCAAATCGGTTAGCTTGAGGATCAATGAAGATCAGATCAAAATCAGAGAGCAAACAGCAAATCCAGCCAGATAAAAGGGGACAAAATCAAATGATATCAAATCTCCCCTGGATATGGCTGCGTTTTCGTAGCCAGTTGGTGGAGATAAGGGGAGAGCTTACTCCTTCCCCTCTGGGTTTTTGCCTATAAATATCAGAAAATTCACTGAAGAAAAGAACGATGAAGCAGATAGTAGAATAGATTTTTGTTTAGGTTTAATCTAGGTTTTTCTTTTTGCTTTTAATGTAAAATTTATTTTCTTTATGTAAATGAGAGGAGAGATTCATGGAGGAATGATAAAGGTGCTTGCACTGAGAGTGACACCGGTGTAAGTATTCATTTTTTCTTTCATTGTTATTTAATCAAATAGAAAGTTACTTTTTCTTCTTTATTCTTGTTTTCTTTTACTTTCTCTTTTGGTTTTTGATGAGTATCTAAGCGAATCTAGTAGCATCGGTACAGCCTTGTTGCGTGTGTACCACCGATATTTCATGATGATGATCTTCTCCTCAATATTCTTTATCATTTCATTCTTATTCGTCTTAATGATGTAATGTGAATTGGGAATGAGCTCGATCTTACGGATTATGCGTCGATCGCCTCAGAAGCAAGGTAAACGTGTCAACGATCCAAGGAAAGTCATCAACCAAAGAAGGTAAGTATTTCTTTTTTGGTTTTCTTTCTTTTAATCTTTTAATTTAAATCACTACCACCTCCCAACTCTTTTATTCACTCTTTTTGGTTTCTTTGTATAAATTTATTTTCTATTTTCTCCATCTACTCCAACCTATCACTTTCACAAATTCACATAACTTATTTTTCTTTTCTTATAAAGAACAAGAGAAGAACTTTAATCATTTTAAGTAACTTAAAAGAGAAATTATAAAATGCTTCCATCGCTAGTCCCTCCTTGTGGATCACGATCCGCATAGACACTTTGTTACAGTAGTAGTATTGAATACTTGCACATCTGTTTTGTATTTCTGAAATTCTGTATTTTCTGTGTGTAGGTTTAAACTCAATCAAATTTTACCGCCGCTACTGGGGAGGGACGGTAAGTAACTCTCTTTTTAAATTTATACTTTTGATTAACTTTCTTTTGTGTACAGGTTTGACAACAAGAAAATTTTTGCTGCAGTGGATATATAAGTGGCCCTGGACTCTGCTCAAAAAAGCAGAGCTCAGAAGCCCTCAGATTTGCTAAATTCTCGTGACAATCTGAGTGAACTACTAACCTGTGTTTTTTATAGGTTGGCTGAATTGTAAAGTGTAAATATCTGTAGTTATTTATTTTCTTATTTGACTCACTGTACATAAATTTCTAATTCAACAGTAAAAAGTTGATTGTAAATGCTAAAAGCGGTTTAGACTTTGCATTTAGGCACGTATCTATTTCGTTATATTTTCTATTTACTGTTGAAGAGTTCTGAGCCAAGGTATATGTGCATAGAATTTAGTATAAGGTTCATTATTGTACAAAATATTGCTTGAGTGCTACTTTTGCTATATACTTCTACAGTACACTAAACTGAATTAAGGACTTGTCCTATAAACATAACAAGGTGGGAAGTCATTACCCTACCTTAGCCCACAAACAATCTCCTCACTCACTAATCCAAGCCTAATTCAAACTGAGTAGACGTTGCCTTAGAGATATCTCGAACACAAATAGGAGACTGACCTAAGGGGGAGTTGATTAGAAATTGACTCTTGCCAAATCAGTGTTAAAAGTTGGGGGGTTGATGAGGCAAAACATCAAAGAACAGTAGTTTGGCATAATTAGGCCAACTGCTTAGGCACGGATATCTCCCACTAATCTTGCACCTACCTGACCAATTAACTTGGGGTCAGATTCTGTAATATACACCCGTTGACAGTCTAACCAGTTAGGAGTCGTCAAAATTTACAATATACCCCCGTCGATAATATAACCAGATAGAAATCATCTAGGTCTAAGGTCTACTGATTGAGACGGGAAAATAATAAAGAAAGAGTTAAAGTTAGAAGGTCAAAATCTTGTCTCAATGTAACCGTGTAGCAAGGGCTAGATAGGTCGATTCACAGGGAAGGATGCGATGGAAGCTTTCAGAATGATTTTCTCTAAAATTAGCTTGGAAAAAAAGATATTGATTGTGAGAATTAGATTTAATTAAGAAAAAGAATTACAGTCTACTAATCATCTACCATAACCAAAGTGTTAGTCTAAAAGAGTGAACATCATATTGAATGAAGAATTATCTACCCTAGAGTTTTGTTTAAGAATCAAGCAAGATGAATAAAAATGTTGTAAACCCTAATTAGTATGCACTAATAAAAATTGAACTATATTTCATCCTAATTTCAAAGCATAGCATAAGAAAAGTCTATATAAAATTATGCTATCAAAGTATTTAAATATGAACTATGAATAACCATTTAAAAAGTGCAATCCAAATTAGTTAAACTTAATTATTGATTCATCTTCAAGAACACCAATTTAATCTTAGGGTTTCTAACAAGCATAGATGTTAATCAGTTTATCTTTTAAACTAACTTAGGTTGATCGAGAGATTAGCAAACTATAAGTTTAATTAGTTACTCATATTTTTATTTTTATTTTCAATTTTCATGAATAAGAAAAGTTGCATCAAAATAAAAGAAGAACAGCGAATAAGTTAAAGCAAAGAAAAAACTAAATTGAATTGAAAAGCAAGAATAGTAAAAAGAATGAAGAACCTTATTTTATTAGATGTCACTGACCAATTACAAAGCTCCTCTGCTTCTTCAACAATCTTCTTCTCTAAACAAAAAAAATGAAATAATACAAGAAAATTTGGAATGAAAAGAAGATCTAAAGGAAACCCTAGACTTGAGCTTCTGAGATCTCCTCCATTGTTGCTCTGCAGGGGTATTTATAGGAATTTAAGACGTAGAATCCCAGTACAACTTCCCACGAAAACACGTTGCTAGCTCTATCCATACGACCGCGGAAACGCGGCTATATACGGCCGCGAAAACACGGCTATAGCCGCTTTTTCGCGGCAAAAGCGTGGCCAATGGCCACGCGCTTTCTCGCGTGGCCTCCTCTGGTCCGTCCATCTGGAAATCTATCCTCAGATCTTGATTTTAGGCTCTGAATTTTGAAATGCGACATCTCTTTAAATGACTTGGAGACCAAGCTATCTCCAAATCTGAATCAAATTCAGATTTTCTCCCTTTTATCTTTATCTTATAGTGCAAGCAACTAGGTTCAAGTAGAAGTCCACCTCTGTCTTTAATTAGGATAAGGATCCATCTTGTTCTATCCTTTTCCTCCCCCCTTGATTTGAATAGCAATTAGGAGTCCTACTTTATCCTTCCTCCTCCTCCCCAAGATTTTAAATTAATAATTTAAAATCAAAGTTTAGATTAAGTTAGATAAGATAGAAGCTTCTAAATTACTAAAGTAAATCATGTATGTGGGCTTGTGGGCTTTTTGAGCTTCAATTTGCCTTCATTTATTTATTCTTTAATTACTCAAGGCCTGCATAACACTAAACAATAAACGTTATGTAGAAGTGCTTTATAAAAGAATAAGTGAGGAAATATGATGATAAATATAATGATAAATATGCACTTTTGACTTCCTATCATACCCCCACACTTATCTTTTTGCTCGTCCTCGAGTAAAAATAAAGAAAAAGAAAAAGAAAATAAAAACTAACCTATCCTAACTTACTTTCGTAGGAATCACGGTTGCACTTAGCATGTGCAACAAGCCGTTAAACCTCTAAGTTACCCCTAGAGGATGAGTGTTGTCCCATGAGAGTTTTCAGTGTATTACACCCACAAAATCCATAAAAGAAAAAAATGTTAGTGATTAATTTTTAATTAAATTTTTTATTTTAAAAATGGAGAGAATATTTGAAATATATTTGAAGTAACTAAGAAATCTATAAGTCTTAGGATTATCATTTTATTCATTCTTGAACTTAGTCTCTATACAATAATTCGTTATCAATTTTAGGTAAGGATTAAAATTGATTTTTATATAGTCTCTTTTGTTACCCTAAATCATATGCATCCTTGTGAACGTGAATCTTTAGTAGGGATTCTTTAACTTGGACTCTTATGCCTCTTTATTATTATTTTTCTTTATATATATATTTTAATATGTATAACTCATCTAATTTTCTTTTGTATAAGTATCAAGGCTTCTTAAGGCCCTCATACCTAACTAATTGACTATTAGATGTGTTAGTACATATATAGATAATATTTCTTAGTTTTCTTAGGCTTTTTAATTCACCAATGTAGCGAGCGTAAGGTCGGTGGCTCCCAAACCGGTCAGTTTTAGGGCACCGGGTAGGAACACCCCACGGACTTAAGGACTCGAGTGAACTAGGCCACAAAACTAAGGACTTTATTTATAAAATAACCTTTAGGTGTGAATACTTATGTTTCTTGAGGCACATGTATCCAGCTTAATTTGTGAATTTTTTTATTTATATTATTGTATGTTATTATTATTTTTTTATAAGGCACAAGAGTCTTTGTCTTAGAATCCTAGATGTGTATGTGTATTAGGTATGCACATTTCATTAAGGTATAAATTAAGACTAATTACTTATTCAATTTTTCCTCTTATACCTAAAAATTCAACAATTTATTTTATTTTGACCAAGTTTTTAGAAATCCTAATCATGATTTTCCTAATTCTTAAGATTAACTTGGATTTCTTTCAAAAGATAAGTCAAAATATTGTTTCCTTTTTCAAATATATATATATATATATATATATATATATATATATATATATATTTTAAGTTAATAACCTAAGGTTAGTGAGTTATGTTAACAGCAATATACAGTTATTCAATAATCTATGTTAAATTTTTTATTTTTATTATTATTTTTTATTTATTTATTTATTATTATTTTTTTAAAGTTAAGCGTTAGTACCCTCCCCCACACTTATCTCATGCATTGTCCCCAATGTATGCATGTATGTATAAAAGCATGAAATGAACTGGCAAAGAGGTAGAGTTACTGATACATTGGGTCAAAAAGGCCCATGGCTGTGTCTGCTTCCGGTACTGATTCCAAAAACAGTTTCAGACGTTGACCATTTACCTTGAATTCATTACCATTCTTAGGGTCGTATATCTCTATGGCTCCATGTGGAAACACAGTCTTAACGACGAAAGGCCCTGTCCATCTTGATTTCAACTTTCCTGCAAAAAGGTGAAGTCTAGAATTATAGAGTAAGACTTTTTGTCCTTGGACAAAAGTTTTTCTCATGATGAACTTATCATGAAAAACCTTACCCTAGCTTTCATAATCTTCACATTTTCATATGCCTCGTTCCTTACTCCTCAAGTTCAGAAATTTACAATTTTTGAAGCTCACCAACCTTATCTAGATCGAAATTCAGCTGCTTAATTGACCATAAGGCTCGGTGCTCTAACTCAAAAGGAAGGTGACATGCCTTTCCAAAGACTAACCTATAAGGAAACATTCTTAGAATCATTTTAAAGGCGGTCCTATATGCCCATAAGGCATCCATAAATTTGGTGGACCAGTCCTTCCTGTTTTGATTCACAGTTTTTTCTAAGATAAGTTTAACTTGCCTATTTGAGACTTCTACCTGCCCACTGGTTTGAGGTTGGTAAGACGTGGTTAACTTGTGTTTTATGGCATATTTTCGCATAAGCGTTTCAAAGTTCTATTGCAAAGTTGTGTACCATTATCACTAATTATGGCATAAGGGGTTCTAAAGCGTGAAAGATGTTTTCTTTCAAGAACTTGACAACAACTTTGTTGTCATTTGTCTTGCAAGGGATGGCTTCAACCCATTTGGATACGTAATCTACAGCCAACAAGATGTATTAGTGCCCAAATGAGTTAGGAAGGGGACCCATAAAATTAATTCCCCAAGCATCAAAGAGTTCTACTTATAGAATTAGGTTTAGGGGCATCACATTACGTTTACAAATCCTTCCTATCATTTGGCATCTTGTGCAAGTTTTGCAAAAGTCAAATGCGTCTTTAAACAAAGTAGGCCAATAGAACCCGCTCTGTAGAACTTTTTCGGCTGTTTTTTGGGGACCAAAATGTCCACCGCATGCAAATTCGTGACAGAAGGCTAGAACACTCTTTACATCCTCATCTGGAATACATCTCCTAATGATTTGGTTGCAACAATATTTAAAAAGATAAGGTTCCTCCCAAATGAAATATCGGACTTGAGATAAGAACTGATATACGTCTTGTTTTGACCAATGGGGTGGGGTTTGTTTTGTGATTAAGTAGTTAACTATGTCAGCATACCATGGTTCTCTAAAAGTAGTGAAAAGTTGTTCATCGGGAGAGTCATCATTGATTGGCAACTCGTTTGAAGGGGCATTTGGAACACGAGAGAGATGATCGACAACGACATTTTCGACACCTTTTTTATCTCAAATTTCGAGATCAAACTCTTGGAGGGGGAGGATCCAATGAATGTGTCGGGCCTTCACATCCTTTTTAAGCATTAAGTATTGAAGTGCAGAATGGTCGGTGAATATCGTGGTTTTGGTCCCAAGTAGGTATGGGCGGAATTTCTCCAATGCGAACACTACTGCCAAGAATTCCTTCTCAGTCGTAGTACAGTTCACTTGGGCATCATTAAGCATCCTACTTGAATAATAGATTACATGTTGCTTGTTATCTATGCGTTGTCCTAAGACAGCGCCTATGGCGAAATCAGAAGCGTCGCACATAATCTCAAATGGTTTGGACCAATCCGGGGCAGAAACTATTGGCGCAGAGATAAGTTTCATTTTGAGCTTTTCCCATGCGTTAAGACATTCATCATCAAAGACAAAGGGCACATTTTTAGCTAAAAGGCTTGTTAAGGGTCTAGCAATTTTGCTAAAATCCTTGATGAACCTACGGTAGAAACCGACGTGTCCTAAGGAGGAATTGATGTCTTTCACACATTTTGGTGTGGGAAGTGATCGAGGCGGAACTAGCACTCAAAAGTGTGTTTTATGTAAAATCAATGAAAAGCTCGAATGTGCTAATGTACCCTCGATACTTCCGTTATAGCATTGGCTCAACGGGTCGTATCCACAGGGAAGGGAGGCGATAGAAGCATTGACAGTTTCTATTCACGTTATTTGTTAACAATTCTTCTTTGTTAAAAGAATGAAAAAGAATGAAAGGAAAAGAAAAGGAAATCCAGAATGTGGTAGGTGGTGAGGAGAGCGATGAAAACGTCGATGTAAAAATCAAATAGAAGAGTGGTTTGGAAAACAAAGTAGAAAAGGAGATGAAACAAGGATGAACTAAGAAGGCGGTGAAAACATCGATAGAAAAATGAGAAAAGAGTTTTGAAAATGATTTTTAAAACAAGAGAAAGAAAATCATGGCTACTAACTACTAAATACTCCACTAACCATGCTAACCTCTTTATGATAGTTGCCTCACATTTTGATCCTCGGCCATCAATAATCCTTGGCTTCAAGAGACGATACAAAGCATGGCACATAGATGGTTCATCACATTCAAACATGCATCAAGATCAAGCTCATACAAGCATCAACTCATTAGACTACTAAAAGAAAGCATAAAATAAAAGAGAGTTAGCTTGGTTAGCAAGTTAGCAAGTTAGATGTTAGAACCCATCATCATTGGCCATCAATGGCTCTTGCAAGAACAAGGCCTTAATAGAGGCTACCCGATTCATGTGGATTATCAAGTAATTGGTTAGATGGTTAGTGGTTAGTAGTTAGATTGCCATGAGAATAAAAGTTAGCAAGAAATCATGTAGAAGATGAAGGAGATTACAATGGAAGAGAAAGGAGGCACCTTTACATAGACTGTCACTATCTATTACACCAATCCCTCTCTATCTCTCTCTTTATGAATCACTCAGCCCTACTACAATGATCTAAAAAGAAATGAAAATACAAGAGAAATTAAGAGCACCTACCTACACTACTCCTAAAATCTGCACCTACTCCTAAAAACGAAGATTGCCTCGCTCTGGCCCTATGCAGGGCTATTTATAGGCATAGGAAGCCTCCAGAAGACGAGACGGGGCCACGCGTCGAAATCGACGCGTGGCTCCACTACCTTGCCGCAGAAACGCGGCTATTGCCGCGTTTCGGCGGCAATACCAGGGAGCGAGATCCCTGGTTTTTGTCAGGTTGTTCCTCTGGCTTCGAGAATTATCAGGGTATATCCCGTTTCTGGTATTTGCACCCGAATATTCGTCTGACATGCGCAGGAGTCTAGGTTCAATGTATCTTCTAGAGAATCCTTTGCTTGGCCTCCAAGTAATGCGGGATTAATTACCATAAATTGAGATTAATTAGGATCTTATTACTCCTTTGCCCTTGAACTCTTGCTTTACCTGCAATAAAGACCAAAACACGGTTTAGACCGTCAATTTATTCATATATCGGTGGGAAATGCGATATAATAATGCATAATCGTAGACTAATCAGGAAGCTTGGCTATGACCTCTATCTTCACCTTGTCTACTTCAATTCTTTCCTAGAGATCTCTTGACCTAGGACAATCCCGTGTTGTACTATAAAGTGGCACTTCCCCAAATTTAAAGTCAAATCCTTTTCTATGCATCGTTTCAGGACAAGTTCTAGATGATGGAGGCATTGGTCCAAAGAGTCTCCATAGACGGAGAAATCGTCCATGAAGATCTCTAAGAAACGTTCAACCATGTCAGAGAATAAGCTTAACATACAATGTTGAAATATTACTGGGGCATTGCATAAACCGAAAGGCATTCGGCGATAGGCAAAAGTCCCAAATGGACACGTGAACGCTGTTTTCTCTTGGTCCTCTGGAGCTATGGGGATTTGGTTATACCTTGAGTAACCGTCTAAGAAATAGTAATACTTGTGGCCAGCTAATCATTCAAGCATTTGGTCGATAAATGGAAGAGGAAAATGGTCTTTGCGGGTGGCAGCATTTAACTTACGATAGTCAATGCAAACTCGAATCTTTGTAGGGAGTCTTGTGTGAACTAACTCTTGTTTGTCGTTCTCTACCACTGTAAAACCAGATTTCTTATGTACCGCATGGACTGCGCTGACCCATTGGCTATCAGAAATGGGATAAATTATCCTATTATCTAAAAGTTTTACTATTTCAGCTCATACCGCATCTTGCATGATAGGATTTAACCTACGCTGCGGTTCCCTAGTTGGTTTTGCCTCTTCATTAATGGATTCGGTGCTGAATTATTATTGGAGTTAATCCCTTTATGTCGGTCATTGTCCAACTAATAGCTTCCTGATGCTTCCTTAGGATTTTCATAAGGTCTTCCTCTTGCCTGTTAGTTAAGTTGGATGCGAGTATAACTGGTAGAGTCTCTTGTTAAGCTAGGTAAGGGTATTTGAGATGCTTAGGCAAGATTTTTAGCTCTATGGAAGGTGATGACCCGATAGGTGGATCAGTAAGACTTATTGCCTCCTGATCTAATGAACTCGGGCTTGATGCCCACTCAATTGTAGAACTGATCATCTCATCAAGGTTGAAATCCTCGGATTCCTACTCAGTATCACACCTTGCTTCTAGTTTTATCTCCTCTCTATGCTCACTAGTCATATTTTCAATTAAGTTAACCTCAAAGGGTTGGTCGTTTATGTCGTAGGGATGTTTACCTAAGTTGAAAACATTGACTTCCTTGGTCATATCTCCAAAAGTCAATCTCATGTTTCCGTTTCTATAATTTATGATTGCATTAGCAGTTGCTAGGAACGGACGTCCTAAGATGACGGGAGTCTGGGACCTAGGATTAGACATAGGTTGTGTCTCTAAAATAATAAAATCTACTGGGTAAATGAATTCTCCTACACATATAAAGACATTGTTGATCTCTCCCTTTGGAACTTTAATTGATCGATCAGCTAACTGGATCGTAACTTGAGTTGGGCTAAGTTCACCAAATCCAAGTTGTTAATATACGGAGAAGGGAAGCAAATTAATGCTTGCTCCTAAATCGAGAAGTGCTCTACTAATTTCAGCTTGACCTATTGTGCAAGAAATGGTGGGGCAACCAGGGTCTTTGTACTTGATTGAGATCTGGTTGGACAATAGCTCACTGATGTTAGTGGCTAGAAAAACCTTCTTGGGCAGTGCACATGTCCTTAAGGAATTTGGCATAACTGGGGACCTATTGGATTGCATCAAGAAGTGGTATATTAAGTCTAACTTGATTGAACACCTCGAGCATTTTCTCCATATGTGCATTATTATCACTCCTAAGTCTATTTGGAAATAGGCTATAGGTTGGTGCACTTATTTTGCTGACTTATCGACTTCAGTTTCTTTGGAGTTTTGTAGAGATGGAGTGGAACTAGATGGAGTGGACAATTGAGCTGGGTCCGGTGGCACGGATACTTGATTATCAACTTGTTTCCCTGACCTCAACGTATGAACCAAGTTACACTAGTTTAGGTCTTGAGCCTCATTGGCTTGCCTAGGATTCCTAGGGTTTGGCAATGGTTGACTTGGTAGAGTTCCCTTTTATCTTTCATGTTGACTCAGTTGCATCTTTATCCTAGTCAAGACTTGAGCTAGTGTGTCTTGGCTTTTAACTAGAGTGTCTACCTTTCTTTCCATATTGGAGAGTCTTGTTTCCATATGTGAATTTTGGAAAGAGGGTGGACTTTGATTGGGAAAATTTTGTTGATAAGGAGATTGTTGAAAATTATTGAAGAATTTTGGCCTTGTTTGATTATTGTTGTTTGGGCCCCATGAGAAATTTGGGTGATTTCTCCAACCGGGATTATAGGTGGATGAATATGGATTGTTAGCGGGCCTTGTGAAGGCTGCATTCATATGCTCGGGCAACGTTTGATGAGCTAAAAAGACGGAACATTCCTCGAACACATGGTTCATGGCTTGACAATAAGTATAATCCGCCGAAGGTGCTGGGCTGAGTTGGTTCACTGAGAATGGTTCTTTAGTTTCTAGAGCTTCTAGTCTTCGCATCACAGCAGCTAGTTTAGCTTCGGTAGCTATGTTTGCCTCAATGGAATGGACACCTCTTTTTGAAGAGCTAGAGTCATTAGTCCTAAATTTTTTCAGAGTTGGTTCCCATTGGATGGTCTTATCAACCAAATCTTCATATATTAATGATCGGGGGAAACCGCGCACAAAAAGTGTGTTTTGAAATTGATATTTAAAGTGTGTGCTTTGGCTTACTCAATACTTCCATTATAGCATAGAGGCTAAAACCGGTAGAATCCACAAGGACGGGAGGCGATAGAAGTTTACACGGTATGTTCACGTGTGTGTTAACGGTTCATCAAAGTTTTAAAGAATGAAAAGAAAACAGAATAAATAATGAAAGAGGGAGTACGGTGAAATACGAAGAAGTAGGAAACATAGAAAAGAATGGTTTTTGTAGTTTTGTTTTTTTATCTAAAATAAAGTAAAAAGAAAGAAAACTCACGGCTACTAACTACTAATGACTCCACCAACATGCTAACCTCTTAGTGATAGTTGCCTCACATGTATCATTGGCCATCACTAGTCCTTGGTTCAAGAGCGATTCAAAGTATGACCCATATGTAACTCATCACAACCCAACTCAATCAAACAAGTGCAAGCTACACTTAAACCATCAAAACTAAAAGTAAGCATAAAGCAAAGTAATGTTAGCTTGTTAGTGGTTTGGAAGTTACAGTGTTAGATCCATCATCATGAGCCATCAATGGCTCTTGCAAGAGCAAGGCCAAGTAGAGGCTACTAGATTCATGTGGATTATCAAATAAGAAGTTAGACTAGTTGGTAGTTAGTAGTTAGTTACCATGAGAGAAAAATTAGCTACACATGTAAAAGAGATTAGAGAGAAGAAAACATAGAGAGGTAAAGAAAGCACCTTTGATAAATTGTCACCTTCTATTAAAGCATTCTTGCATTCCAAGCATATACCACTCTCTCTCCCTATTACAAGATCTACAAAATGGAAAATACAAGGGAGGAAGAAGAACTAACCTAAACTAAACTATTCAAAACTACAACATGGAATGAAAAACTACCCTAAACTCTGTATATTTTGCTGAAGGATACCCCAGGGGGGTATTTATAGGCATCGGGGGAACGGGGGCCTGAGGGACAACCCCTGGCCCAAAGCCAACTACGCGCCGCGACCGTGTGATGGCCGCGCGCGCGGTGGTTCGAGCCGCGCGCGGTCCTGTCTGTCCCCTGTCAGCTCTTCTTCTCCCAGATTCTGGTTTTTGGCCCCTAGTTTTGACGAATCAGCTCTTTTAGGTCAATGGCTATGATATAGGCTTCTAATTTCTAATTAAATGGTGATTTAGGGTCTTTTTCTTCATCACACACCATGGACCTAGAATCAAGCAAGCAAAGCTTTATTAGCAGAATTTAATACCAAATAAATATGCGGATGTGATAAAAATTATGCAAAATTGGAGACTAATCACACCCCCACACTTATCTTTTTGCTCGTCCCCAGAAAAACAAAAATAAGAAAATTATTACATCACTTTCGCAAGTGACGCGATTGCACTGAGCATATGCAACAAGCCGTTAAACCTCTAGGTTCCCCTAGAGGAGGAGTTTTGTCTCCTGAGGGTTTTTAGCGGATTACACCGACAAAATCCATAAAGAAAGAAATCAAATGTTAATATTTTTGCAAACACATTTTTGAAATAGAGAAAAATTTTGAAGTATTTTTGCGAAAATATAAGTGATCCAAGGTCAGAGGTTAACCAGAAATTTTCTTTCTGAAACTATATCAAAATGAAAAAAAATCTTATTATAAATTAAATGTACGAATTTAAAATTGAATTGATTCTTTGACCTTTCATAAAACTCTTAAAAAAATATGCACTTTGTGGACTGTGAAGATTTTTGGATATTGACTCAAACTTTCATGCCATTTATTTATATTATTATAATATATATATTTCCTTCCCTTACTTTTCTTAGACTTTCTTATTTACCCGGGTAGTGAGCCTTTAGCCGGTGACTCCAAACAAGATGGTCTTAGGGCACCAGATGAGAAAACATCCCTCTGACTTAAGGACTCGAGTAAACAAGGCCACAAAACTAAAGAGAATTATTTTATTTTTATCCACCATTTTAGATATGAATAATCATGCATCCTAAGGCATAATTAGCCAACTTCAATAAGTAGTTTTTTATTATTATATATATATATTTTTTATGGCATTTTCAGTCTTTGTTTCAATCCAAAAAATTGTGTAAGTGTGGAGTGCATAAATCTAAGATAAAAAAATTCAAGATCAAATTATCTTTTCAATCTTACTTTCTTATCCTAAAATTTAAACAAGATCTATTATTTTTGACTCGGTTTAAAATTTCATAATTTTAGGTCTTCCTCATTACTAAGATAATCTTAATTTTCTTAAAAATAAATCAGAACTATTTCTCTTCTTTCAAAAAGTTTTGTAAAAAGAAAAGAAAAGAGTTTTTATATAAAAGATTTTTTTAATTAAAAAGAAGTGTAAAAGAAAGAAAATGTAAAACTAACTATGTTAGTAAACCCTCCCCCACACTTATCTCACGCATTGTCCTAAATGCATTGTGAATATGTATATACATGAAACAAATGGAGAGGGAAGGAAGATTACCTCAAGGGGGTGGCTCCGGTGGTGGTCTGATTGGGCCAAGCGTTGCTACCCAATCAGGATAATGTGGATCTTGAAGCAACCCACCAATGACCTCTCTAATATGACCCAATAAAAGAAAGATTGAATGAATGGTCTTATTTAAATATTTATCCCCATCTAATTTTCAATTTCAAAAATAATTACTAAGTCATTTTTGTCAACATTCTTGTCTAACAATGAAGTGTGATTTTGGATGATGATGAATTTGGACTCAAAGGGATCAGGAATAAAAACCTATACAGACTCGAGAATTTGACTCAGATCAAGTCGATAGTCAACAATGAGGGTCGAAATTGGTTAAAAAATAGGGTCCAAACTAAAGAATTGATATTCACACACTTTCCTCATCATTGAAGTGTGATCATGAGAGATGGGTGATTCTGTTTCACGGTGTACTGGTACAGGATTCAATGTTGACTCCAGAATAGAGAAAAATTTGGTGAAGATACCAGAGTCATTATTGAATCAAAAAGTGAAATGGAATTACTAACATGAGGCTCGGGATCACATTCAAGATCAAGTTCAATTTCAGGAAAAGGATAACTTGCCAAAATGTCAGGGATGTGATATTGGTCAAGTTTAGGTTGGCATGATGAAATTGAAGCTGGATTTCCAAAATGACATGATTCTTGGGTCCAATCAGCAGAGTTAGGGATTTAAGGATTGGTCAAAGATTGACAAGAAAGACTTTCCTCGCTCTCATTGATATATTCGCTCATTAGTGAGTCTAACCTACTGTAGGCCGTGTAATAGAATTTTGAGTCTGGATCATGTTTTCCATACTTTTTGCAATTGGTTCTTCTTGAAAAGATGAGTATGGAAGTTGATTTTAGAAATTGTGGTTAAATTGTGGGTCCAACGGATTTTGCTCGGACTCACGCAAGGGTTCGATACTCAAGTTCAGTATTGATGGTTGTTCATTTTGAATCGATGAGACTGGAAAAGATGAGTAGGACTCTTGAAAATTTGGTTGAGATGATGAGTCCAACATGTTTTGCATTCTTTCACAAAGACTTTCAAACGCTTTCCTAGCTCAAATTCTTCTTTAATTGGATGCTATAGAAATTGGTATGTGGAGTTTGATGTGGGAAGGATTGTGAATTGAGCAAAATTTGAACTTGTTATAGGGACTCTTCCAAACTCCTTTCCAAATCAGATTTTTCTTCGGTTGGTGGAACACGAAAAGGAGTATATGAACCAAAATTGGGGATTAAACTTTGTGAAAATTGTGGACAAGGCGGTTGAAAATTTGACTCAGAGGAGGTGAATCCCCATTGACTCTGTGAAGAGTTGAAATTATTTTGAAAATTATAGTCATATGATTAAGGATATGGGTCATAATGAGTCGAAAAAACCTAACTCTGCATATATGGTTGGTTCATGTTGTACATTGCAGGGTCAGAGTTATCCGAGTCAAATGAGGTCGGGGTGAAATTCATATTATAATTGAAATAATTATTGTTGTTAAAATCTATTTCACAATTTACAAAAAAAGAAAAACAAACAAACAAACAAACAAACAACAAAGAAAAGAAAAAGAAAACAAGCCAATGCTAGGGTTGACTTAGACCTAGACGACTCCTAACTGGTTAGACTGTCCACGGGGGCTATATTGTCGGACGCTGACCACGAGTTAATCAGCCACGTAGGGGCAAAATCAGTAGGAGGTATCCGTGCCAGAGCAACGGGCCTAATTATGCCAAACCACTGTTTTTCGAGGTTTCGCCTCTCAATCCCCAACCTTAGACACCGATTTGACAAGAGTAAACTTCTACCAACTTCTCCCTTAGGTCAATCTCCTAAATGAGTCCGAGATGTCCCTAGGGGACAACGTCTAGAAATTTTTATTAGACTTGGGTTATGTGAGTGGGGAGGTGATTTTTGGGCTAAGGGAGGGTAATGACTTCCCCACCTTATGTTGTGTTGGTTTTTCCCTTAAGTTTAATTCGTGCAAGTGTGCAATATAGATAAGAATGAACACAAAAAAGCGAGTAAATCACTGAAGTGTTTGTCCTATACTATATGCTATGCAATATGTACACCTCCTATCAATATCACAACAATAAGTATAAAATACAGTATATTGGAATGAAAATTGACACGTGTCTAGATGAAAATGTCTAAACCGTTTTAAAGCATCCAATTTCCGTATTTTAATTCTATAAATTATTTACAGTGTATAAGTAACATAAAAATTAGCAGCAGAGTATAAGAATGTATAAGAAGTTACCCGACCACACAAGAGCAAGTGTGGACTTCTGCAACGCTAAAATTTAACCTGCACACTAAAAACAAAGAAGAAAAGTTAACAAGAATGTGAAATCAAACCGTTCCCATCCCGACAACGGCGCCAAAATTTGATCGGGAAAACCGCGAACAAAAAGTGTATGTTTTGAAATTGATATTTAAAGTGTTTCTTTGGCTTTCTCGATAATCCGTTATAGAATAGAGGCTAAAACGAGTCGAATCTACAATGACGGGAAGCGATAGAAGCTTACACGGTATGTTCACGTGTGTGTTAATGGTTCTTCAAAGTTTTAAAGAATGAAAAGAAAATAAAATAAAGAATGAAAAAAGGAGTACGGTGAAATACGAAGAAGTAGGAACATAGAAAAGAATAATTTTTGTAGTTTTATTTTTATATCTAAAATAAAGTGAAAAAGAAAGAAAACTCACGGCAACTAACTACTAATGACTCCACCAACATGCTAACTTCTTAGTGATAGTTGCCTCACATGTATCATTGGCCATCACTAGTCCTTGGCTCAAGAGCGATTCAAAGTATGACCCATACGTAACTTATCACAACCCAACTCAATCAAACAAGTGCAAGCTACACTTAAACCATCAAGACTAAAAGTAAGAATGGAGTAAAGTAATGTTAGCTTGTTAGTGGTTAGGAAGTTAGAGTGTTAGATCCATCATCATGAGCCATCAATGGCTCTTGCAAGAGTAAGGCCAAGTAGAGGCTATTAGATTCATGTGGATTATCAAATAAGAAGTTAGACTAGCTGGTAGTTAGTAGTTAGTTGCCATAAGAGAAAAATTTGATACACATGTAAAAGAGATTAGAGAGGAGAAAACATAGAGAGGTAAAGAGAGCACCTTTCATAAATTGTCACTTTCTATTACAAGCACTCTTGCATTCCAAGCATGTACCACTCTCTCTCCCTATTACAAGATCTAAAAAATGGAAATACAAGGGAAGAAGAAGAACTAACCTAAACTAAACTATCATAAACTACAACATGGAATGAAAAAACTACCCTAAACTCTGTATATTTTGCTGAAGGAGACCCCAGGGGGGTATTTATAGGCATCAGGGGAACGGGGGCTAGGGGGCAACCCCTGGCCCGAAGCCAACCACGCGCCGCAGCAGTACGGCCGTGGAAACGCGGCAAGAGCCGCGTTTCCGCGGCCATGTGATGGTCGCGCGTGGTCCCGTCTGTCCCCTGTCAGCTTCTGCTCCCGGTTTCTGGTTTTGGGCCTTGGTTTTGACGAATTAGCTCTTTTAGGTCAATGACTATTATATAGGCTTCTAGTCACCAATTAAATGGTGATTTAGGGTCTTCTTCTTCATTGAACACCATGAACTTAGAATCAAGCAAGAAAAGTTTTATTAGCAGAATTTTATACCAAATAAATATGCGGATGTGATAAAAATTATGCAAAATTAGAGACTAATCAAATAACCATCCTTCGTCTTCGTTCTTTTTCAAAAATCCTCGTTGGCACATGGATTCTAATAGAGTTTTTGTTTGATATTCTAATCCATCATAAAGAGCTTGTCAAAGTCTCCATTTCTCTATCCCATGGTGAGGGCATTGGGCAAGGAGGTCCTTAAATCGTTCGAAGTACTTCCAAAAAGGTTCATTGGCTGTTTGCTTAAACTACAAGATGCTTTTCCTAATTTGCGCAGTCTTGTGAACAAGATAGAACTTCTTCAAGAAGGCTTTGACGAAATTATTCCATGATGATATGGAACCGGCTTCTAGACTGTAGGGCCATTTCTTTGCTAAGTCTTTCAAAGAGATGGGACAAAACGTAAATTAATGGCATCTACTCCTAGGCTGGGTATTTTCATCATTAGACATACTTCCTCTAATTTTCTTATGAAAAAGTATGCATCCTCGGATTCCAATCCATGAAACTTTAGAAGAGTGTTGATGTATTGTAGTTTTAGCTCAAATTAGTCGTCTCCTACATCGGGCAGCTGAATGCAAGATGGAAGAGAGGCCCCAATAGGATAGAACCTATCTTGCAGTGATAGTGGTTGTGCCATGTGTGAATCGGGTTTTTGTTCGGTGATGAACTATTCCTAATTAGTCTAGATGTGACTGGGTCTCTCGACCAAGCTTACATGCATAGTTAAACAAGCAAGTTCACCCAATCAATCAATCAAGAAAAAAAAATATCAAAAAAAAAATCCTAATCTAGGGTAAGCCTGGACCTAGGCGACTCCTAACTTTAGACTGTCTTTAGGACGTATATTACCGACCTTAACCACAACTTAATCGGCCAGGTAGGTGGCAATATCGGTGGGAGGTATCCGTCAAAGACGGCCATAATTATGCCAAACCACTAACCTTGGGTTTCACCCCTTAATCCCCTACCTTAGACACTGATTTGGCGAGAGTTAATTTTGAACAACTTCCTCCTTCAGTCAATCTCCTAATGAGTCTGAGTTAACCTAAGGCCAACGTCTAGTCATTTTTTATTTTAGGGTTAGGGTTATGAGTGCAACGGAGATGATTTGTGGGCCAAGGAAGAGTAATGACGTCCCCACCTTATCTTATTTATGGGTTTTGCCCTTAAAGTGATTTAGTGCACGTGTAAAGCAATAGACAAGAATTCACTTAAAAGCAGTAAATCAGCCAAGGGTGTTTCCTAATCTATATGCAATGCGAACGTACCTTGTCGCCAGCACTCTTCAACAAAAATTAAGAAATTTAAATAGACACGTGCCTATGATGTAAGAGTCCAAATTTTTTAATTATTCAACTAATAGGTTACTGTTAATTAGTTAGCAGTATGCAGGGTGATCACAAAGAAAAATTATCAAAGCAGTAAATAGAACTTTGCAATTTGTAGCAACCTGCAAAAAATCAATTAGTAGTGATCTACTACAGCTGCGGAAACACTGCAAATGCCGCGTTGCGCGGCAGTTTAGCTGGCTATATTGCTCTACCTTCTAGGGCAGAGGCACATAGTAGCTATATGTCCTTAGCTGCAGCTAGTTTTCCTGTTATCAGATCATGCAAACAGAAAAAATAATTAATTTTTAGAGAATATCGTACTGTTCCTTCTTCGACAACTGCGCCAAAATTTGATTGAGATGGGAAAATAATAAAGAAAGAGTCAAAGTTAGAAGATCTTAGTCTTGTCTCAATGTAACCGTGTAGCAAAGGCTAGACGGGTCGATCCACAAGGAAGGATGCGATGGAAACTTTTCGGAACGATTTTCTCTAAAATTAGCTTGGAAAAAAAAGATATTGATTGTGAGAATTAGATTTAATTAAGCGAAAAGAATTATAGTCTACTAATCATCTACCACAACTGAAGTATTAGTCTAAAGAGTGAACATCATATTGAATGAAGAATTATCTACCCTAGGGTTTTGATTGAGAATCAAGTAAGATGAATAAAAAAATTATAAACCCTATTTAGTGTGCACTAATAAAAATTAAACTATAGTTCATCCTAATTTCAAAGCATAGCATAAGAAAAGTCTACTTAAAATTATGCTATCAAAGTATTTAAATATGAACTATGAATAACCATTTAAAAAGTGCAACTCAAATTAGTTAAACTTAATTATTGATTCATCTTCAAGAACACCAATTTAATCCTAGGGTTTCTAACAAGCATAGATGTCAATTAGTTCATCTTTTAAACTAATCTTAGGTTGATCGAGAGATTAGCAAACTATAAGTTTAATTAGTTACTCATATTTTTATTTTTATTTCAATTTTTATGAATAAGAAAAGTTGCATCAAACTAAAAGAAGAACAACGAATAAGTTCAAGCAAAGAAAAACCTAAATTGAATTGAAAAGCAAGAAGAGTAAAAAAAATGAAGAACCTTATTTGTTGGATGTCACTGACCAATTATAAAGCTCCTCTGCTTCTTCAACAATCTTCTTCTCCAAAAAAATTAAATAATACAAGAAATTTGGAAAGAAAAGAGGAGCTAAAGGAAACCCTAGACTTGAGCTTCTGAGATCTCCTCCTTTGTTGCTCTGCAGGGGTATTTATAGGAGATTTAAGACGTAGAATCCCAGTACAACTTTTCCACGAAAACGCGTTGCCAGCTCTACCCATACGGCTGCGAAAATGCGGCTATAGCCGCATTTCCGCAGCAAAAGCATGGCCAATGCCCATGCGCTTTCTCGCGTGGCCTCCTCTGGTCCGTCTATCTGGAAATCTATCCTCAGATCTTAATTTTAGGCTCTGAATTTTGAAATGCGGTGATCTCTTTAAATAACTTGGAGACCAAGCTATCTCCAAATCCGAATCAAATTCACATTTTCTTCCCTTTATCTTTATCTTGTAGTGCAAGAAACCAGGTTCAAGTAGAAGTCCACCTCTGCCTTTAATTAGGATAAGAATTCATCTTGTTCTATCCTTCTCCTCCTCCCCTTGATTTGAATAGCAATTAGGAGTCCTACTTTATCCTTCCTCATCCTCCCCTAGATTTTAAATTAATAATTTAAAATTCAAGTTTAGATTATGTTAGATATGATAGAAGTTTCTAAATTACTAAAATAAATCATGCATGTGGGCTTGTGGGCTTTTTGGGCTTTGGACTTCAATTGGGCTTCATTTATTTATTCTTTAATTACTCACGGTCTGCACAACACTAAACAATAAAACGTTAAGTAGTAGTACTTTATAAAAGAATAAGTAGGGAAATATAATGATAAATAAGCACTTTTGACTACCTATCATCTATCCTAACTTAGGTTATATTTTTTTCTTTTTATTTGTTTGTTTATTTGTTTATTTTTCTTTGTTTGTTTTTTGACATTTCTTGTATGATATGACTTATAACAATATTTTTTCTAATTTTAAGGATAATCCATATTACACCCTGACCTCTTTTGACTCGGATATTACCAACCCGATATATCATAACTTTATCCAACCAAGTGTACCAGATTGGTCTTATCCGAATTAATACATGCCCCAATCACAATACTATGAATAAGACTGGAATAATCATCACTACTCTTCACAGAGTCAATGGGTATACAAATCCCCCGAGTCATATTGTCAACCACCATTCTAACATTCAGCCTATAATTATTCTAGTCATGATCAACCAGAAGAAAAATCTGATGTTATGAAAGGTATAGAAGCCATGATTGAGTCCCAAGAACGAAAGCTGAAAATGATGGACTCACAATTCCTACAAGACTCTCAAATCCAAGATTCTTACTCCATGCTCCAAGTCCCACAACAAGAAGAACCTATGGACTCTGATAGGAGTATGAAAAACCTGATTCAGTCCGAAAATAATTTTTTTCAATCTATTGATAGGCTAGAAGCACAAATGAGTCGTTATATCAATATAGTGAAAGATAGGAATGAGGAAACTCTACCTAACACATGTTCGACCATTCCCGATTGCCCTAGCCATATCGATAGGAACGAAAAATTTTGGTGTCTTGGAGACTTTGATCAAGACTCAATTTCATCACACAAATTTGAACTTAACCAATTCAAACCTTGGATAAATTGGCAAGTTTATCATTCAATGAGATTGAACTTGAATGTGAATGTGACCTCGATCCCCAACCTTGTGATTCAATTTCCACCTTCAAATCTATATTGATTCTGATATCATTACCCAATTTGGACCAATTTTCAGAACCAACATTTATTTCTTTACCCATATATCTAGAAATTGAATCATCAAATTTGGATAATCACATTCCATTGATGGGAGAAGAATGTGAATTTCAATTATTTGATTTAGACTCAATTCTTGAACCAAAACCGACTCTTGAATCCCAAGTTGATTTTTCTAAGTTAGTAATGGTTCCCGAACCTATCACTCTTGAATCCAAATTAATTATTCCACCAAGTCATATTCTTTTGTTGGACATAGGTATTGACTATAATGACTCAAAGATGATTTTTCAAGACTTGTCATGTAAAGGGAATAAGTTTCATGATATGATCTTTCATGATCCTATTCATATTAGGAATTGTAATTATGTACATAGAAAAAAGGTCAATAAAGGTGGGTTTCGTGAACCACCATATTATCTTGATTGGGTAGTAATGCTTGGCCCAATCTGACCGCCACCAGAACCACCAACTTAAGGTAATATTTTTCTTCTCTTTCTTCTTTTTCATGCATCTATGCAATCTTTCATACATTGAGTGTAAGATCACCTAGAGGGGGGGGGGTGAATAGGTGATGGCTAATCTAATGGTCACTTATGAACAAATAATGCGGAATTAAAACTAAGTTGACCAAATTAAAACTTCTTTTAATTAAACACTTATGTATAACACAAGAGTGTTGCCGAATTCCCCTTGCGAGGCTCTGGACAAGCTCCTCTAGATTCCCTTGAATGGGTTGAGGTGCCGCGTTGGCTCTCTTGGTTGAATACTAGTGTTAACAAGCAATCCCACGCAAGTATATAACAATATAAGCACAAGGGTATATCAAGCATGTAAATTAAAGACAATGTAAGTAATGCAAGATATAAAAGAGACTAAGTGAGAAAGAGAGCAAGAGTGAGCAATCGCAAACACAAGGGTATGTTTCGAGGTTCGAGCACACTTGCTCTACATCCCCGCCTTCGACACACGAAGGATTTCCACTATGCACGATCCAACCGGATCTCTCCTTGGTGCCGCAACACCTACAAGCCCTTGGACTCCCAAGTCCCTTACACACCACAAGCCCACCGGCTCGTCGAGGCCGCACCTCAAGCTACAAGTCCTCACTAGGACCCAACAACACCAAGTCCTCACTAGGACCCGAAACAAACCGCGAACACAACCGTCCGCCTTCTCAAAGAACAAAGATGAACTTTGGTGATCATAACTCTTGATCACCTAAAATCCTCTCACAATAACACTCCTATAGAATGAATAGCTCAATGGATGCTCAAGTGTTTGTGTGAGAAAGCAAGGAAAGAATCTTTGGTGAAAAACACAAGAAAATCTCTTTTACACTCTTTGATAAAACTCTCCTTTTAATTGGAAGTATTGACTCTAATTTTGTGGAGAAAAACCCTTCAGAAAGACTGGGAAAAACTAGCTCTAAGGTCTCCAAAAATCTTGGCTCAAAACAATGACAAACCCCCTTTTATAGAGGTCAGAAAAATCTGACCGTTGGGCTCTGTCAGAGCTTCCGGTCGACCGGTCCGGTCGACCGGCAACGGTCAAAATCCGACCGTTGCAATCTCCGGTCGACCGGCTCGGTCGACCGAGCACTTGGAGCAGAGAATTCCTTCTCTGTCGGTCGACCGGTGCGGTCGACCGAAGTTTCCCGAGAGCAAGCTCTCTGGAGCGGTCGACCGGCCCGGTCGGCCGATCCTCCAGTGCACACTGGCGTGCACGTCTGTGCATGTCCGGTCGACCGACCCGGTCGACCGGCCACTGTCAGTTCTAAAAAATCAGAACTGCCAGAACCAGAAAAATGGGATTAAAGATTGATCTTTTAACTTAATAAAAATCCCAGAAATTCACAGTAAATCAGAAAAATAGTTTCAATCAAAATAAAAACTGTTTTTCTAAAAATATGTTTTTCTAAAACTTGTTTTTCCATAACTTCACAAAATACAAAAACAAGATATTTTGAACTTATAAAGCAAAGTGTGTATGGATATGATCTACCACACACTCAAGATGAAATATCTAGTTTTTGACATAAAGCACTAAACTTGTTTTGGTTAAAGGATATGTATATAAGAAATTACCAAAACCTAAAGTAGATATTTTGTCATAAGGAAAATCTCATCAAATACAAAAACAAGATATACTTTTAAAGCATAGTGTGTATGGATATGATCCACTACACAAATAAGATGAATATCTAGTTTTTGACATAAGGCTCTAAACTTGGTTTTGAAAGATATGCATATAGGTAACATCAAAAACGAAGACATGTATTTTGTCCAATGAAAAATCTTTTTACCAAAAAGAAAGAGTCTTTTCTAACTAAAAATTCTTTTATGAAAAGACAATTAAATCTCAAGAGTGTGTGTGTGATATGACTTGAGCAATCCACCAATCTATTCTATCCTTTACATTTTAACTAAAACAAATAAAAATCTTATACCTAGACACAAGTCTTCATCCTCTTGAAGTCTTCACTTGAAGGCTTCTCATCTTCTTGACTTGGTCCAAATACAATCCACCGAGCTCATCTCTAGATGTGTTCTTGATGCATAGGCTCGTGAATCAACCGGTGCTAGCTTCCAACTTGACATTTTATCCTTTGTTGAAGCTCCACACCTACTAAGATCTTGATAAAGAATCTGTCACTAATTAAATACAAGATCATTAGTAATCATAACTTCATGAGTTGATCATCATCAAAACTAGGGTGATAGGCCTTTGGGCCAACATTGAGGACAATGCATGAGATAGATGTGGGAGAGGGTTCTAACATAACATAGGTTTTCTTTTTATTTAAAATAGAAAAAATAACTTTTTCTTTCTTTAAAAACTATTAAAATGAGGAACAATATTTTGACATTTTTTTTGTAAGAAATTAAGTCAATTTTAAGGAATAGGAGAATCATAATTAGGATTTCTTATACTTGGTCAAAATAAGATTATGTGTTTGATTCTAGGGTTAAGAAGAAAACTTTAAAAAGTAATTTAGTCTTGATCTTTACCATGTTGAAATATGCAACTTTATACACTTACACACTTAAGGTTCAAAAACAAAGATTCTTATGCCTTATATAAAAGAAAAGAAAAAAAGAAAAAAATATATATGTATATCAAAAATTCTCTGATTAAGCTGGGTATTTGTGCCTCATAAAGCATAAGTATTCATGCCTAAAGTGATCCATATAATAAAATCTTTAGTTTTGTGGCTTTGTTTGCTCGAGTCCTTAAGTCCTTGGTGTGTTTTCTCCCCCGGTGCCCTCAGACCGTTCGATTTAAGAGTAACTGATTAAAAGCTCAATACATGGGCAGATTAGAAAGCCTAATAGAACTAAGGAATAATATTGCAAAAAATATAAATAAATATAAATACATATATATATATATATACATACATACATACATATATATATATACATACATATATATATATATATACATACATACATACATACATACGTATATATATATATATATATATATATATATATATATATATATATATATATATATATATATATATATATATATATATATATATATATATATATAAAGCATAAGAGTTGGAGTTAAAGAACCCTTAGTCAAAATTTCATAGTCCCGAAGGTGCATATGACTTATGGTAAAGTAATAGAGTAAATGAGAAATACAGTTTGACTCCTTAACTTGATTGATAACAAGTTATTGAATAGAGACTAAATTTAGGAATGAAAAATTTGATTTTCCTATAACTTATAGATTACTGAAACTCTTATAATAATACTTCAAATATTTCCTCTTCTTTTCAAATACTTTTCAAAAATACTAACACTTTGTTTCTCTTTCTTTATGAATTTTTTGGGTGTAATCCATTGAAAGCCCTTACGAGACAAAACTCGTCTTTATTTGTTTCTCTTTCTTTATGAATTTTTTAGGTGTAATCCATTGAAAGCCCTTACGAGACAAAACTCGTCTTTTAAGGGTAACCTAGAGGTTTAACAGCTTGTTGCACATGCTTAGCGTAATTGCGTGACCTGCGAAAGTGGTCTAATAATTTCTTAGGTTTAGTTTTAATGTTTTGCTCGAGAACGAACAAAAGATAGGTGTGGGTGTGATCAGTCGCTGATACTGCATATTATTAACACATTCTCATATTTATTATTTGATAAACTCTGTTACTTATCCTATTTATTGTCTAAATTATGTGCAGGCCCATTACTAATGGAGGTGAAAAAGAAATGAGCCCAAAAGCCTACTTAATTCTAATTTAAATCTTAATTAAAGAGGAGATAAATATTCAAGAGGATAGAGATAATTTCAGCTGAAGATCAACACATATCAGGGAGGATTACATCAAATAAAATCGGTTAATTTGGATTTATATGAATCCAAATCGCTTTACTTAAGGATCACCGAAGATTAGATCAAAATCAGAGACCAAACAGCAAATCCAGCCGGATAAAAGGAGACAACAGCAAACGATATCAAATCTCCCCCTGGATGTGGCCGCACTTTCACGACCAGTTGGTGGGAGCGTGTGTTTTCTCCCCTTATCTCCTCACTCCTTCCCCTCTGGGTTTTCCTATAAATATCAGAAAATTGACTGAAGAAAAGAACGATGAAGCAGAGAGTAGAACAGATTCTTGTATAGATTTAACCTAAACTTTTTCTTTCTCTTTAATGTAAATTTTAGTTTTTTATGTAATTGAGAGGAGAGAAGAATATCATGGAGGAATAAGAAAGGTACATGTACTGAGAGTGACACCGGTGTAAGTATTCATCTTTTCTTTTATTGTTATTTAATCGAATCAAAAGTTACTTTTTCTTCTTTATTCTTATTTTCTTTCACTTCTTCTTTTGATTTTTGATGAATATCAAAGCGAATCTACTATCGGTATAGCCTTATTGTGTGTTTGCCACCGATATTTCATGATGATGATCTTCTCCTCAATATTATGTATCATTTCATTCTTATTCGTCTTGATGATGTAATGTGAATGGGAACTGAGCTTGATCATATGGATTATGCGTCGATCGACTTAGAAGCAAGGTAAATGTGTCAACGATCCAAGGTAAGTCATAACCAAAGAAAGTAAGTATTTCTTTTAAGTTTTCCTTATTTTAATCTTTTAGTTTAGATAACTACCATCTCCCAACTCTTTTATTCACTCTTTTAATTTTTTTTGTATAAATTTATTTTCTCTTTTCTCCATCTACTCTAACCTATCACTTTCACAAATTAACAAAATTTATTTTTCTTTTCTTTTAAAGAATAAGATAAAAACTTTAATCATTTTAACTAACTTAAAAGAAAACTTACAAAATGCTTCCATGGCTAGTCCCTCCTTGTGGATTACGACCCGCATAGCCACTTTGCTATAGTGATAGTATTGAGTACTTGTACTTCTATTTTTTTATTTCTGAAATTCTTTATTTTCTGTGTGCAGGTTTAAACTCTATCAGCAAGCCTGCAAGCCTATTGACCCTCCTGCCGAGAAGGATAGTACCTTGAGTATTAGCATGTGTCCTCAGACTTCAGAAGAAGAAGAGAAGATGGCGCGATTTCCCTATTCAAACGCAGTTGCAAGCTTGATATGTGGTATGATGTGTACTCGGCTAGACATTTACCATGCAGTTGGCTTTGTTAGTCGATTGCAAGCAAATCTTGGCTTTGCTCATTTGAAAGTAGTGAAGTGGATATTCAGATACCTCAAAGGAACAACAAACTATATGCTATGATACCAAGCACCAGACCTGCGCTTTGTTGGTTACAGTGATGGTGACTGGGGTGGTGAACCTGATGAGTGCAAGTCCACTTCAGGTTATGCTTTCCTGCTCAATGGCAGAGCCATTAGTTGGTGTAGTAAGAAGCAAACCTGCGTTACATTGTCCCCCATGGAGGCAGAATATGTTGTTGGTTCTGTGGCTGTTCAGGAGGGTATTTGGTTGAGAAGATTCCTCCGAGAGTTTGGCATTGTCGCACGTGCTCAGGAGCCTATTACTATATATTGTGACAGTTTAGCTGCTATTGTCTGCTTTAAGGACCCCATGTATCTTGAGAAAACTAAACACATTGACATAATATGCCATTTTGTCCGCCATATAATTGTGCGAAAGGAGATGATCCTGAGACATATTTCTACAAATTGCATGGTTGTTGACCCTTTGACTAAGCCGATAGCTCATCGGCTTATCAAGCTCATGTCAGAAGTTTAGGACTTTGTAGATTGTGATTTGTATGTTTTAGTTAATCATTTGATTGAAACATTTATTTCATGGATATTATTATTGAATAAAACATTCTTTTTTTGACTTTATGCACACACATTAGTTATGTAAAGGACTTCATAGCGTGAGTATGCCAACAGGCAAAGATCGACTCACTCACATGAGTGATCACCTTTGGTGCTCGAAAAGCGAGCAAAGATGAGACATATTGACTTCATGGCGTAAATGTGGCAGGTTGAACCAACTATGATTAAGATGTCATCTTTGTTGAAGCCAAGATATAGTCTTCTAAAGACTTCACATGGATAATTGATTCTCACAATCCATGTGGCCTGTGTAAAGCCAGATACGAAATTTTAACTAGGCACTGAGAAGGGCGAGCAGGTAGAGGATTTGAGTAAGGTGCTGCATAGCGACTGGATTAAGATCTGACGGTGTTTGATTGTGACATATACTCCTTTTCCTTAAAAAGAGAACTCCACCGTTGCATGTATTTCATACTACATATGCTTAGCAATCAAAATAAGTAAATGAAAGAATGATCCTTGCTTCTTTATTTGTGTTAGTCCTTATGGATCAACATAATTGATCACACTTTATATCTGCCTTATGTGACTATTGACTATATTATAAAGTGAAGGTGCAGTGAATGCTACTTTGATGTGTTTCCAATGGTCAAGATTGATTCAGATAATGGGACATCATTGCGAAAGCAATTGTACCAAAACTAAGTAATATGAGGGTGAAGGGAAGACTATTTAGTAACATATTCATGTTTTAGAGTTTACTGCTGGCAAGTTGTGTCGTTGTGAAACCTGCAACACAACTGTAAACAAAAAATAAAGAGATATTTGGTATAACTCCAAATATGAGGGATTAGAGGTACCAAATAGGATGTGACTAAATGAGTCTAGGATATGACGAGACACTTTTAGAGATGTACAATGCTAGTCTTGCAAGATTTTGGAATCGTGCTCTCAAAATTTTCTTGCAGTGGCTTGACAGTCACACGGTTTACTTACCAAGTATGAATGGAATATCCTTTGGTGGATTGAGAGCAAGAATGCATGTTATTGCTCACTATGTGCGAGTGGGAGATATAAGAATAGAGGACCCACTGGGGGATTTTGACTTTATTGGGCTCCCATAGTGGGCTAGACCCAATAAGACTATATAAAGATCTCACTAGGATAAGATAAAATAATCTTGATTTGAAATTCAAATAAAGATTGATCTAAATCTTGATACTTATTGTTGGATTACAACTCTATCTTCAAAGATCTTACTGATTAGAGATGAGGATTACAACTCAATTTCAAATCAAGATTGATCTAAATCTTGATACTTATTGTTGGATTATAACTCTATCTTCAAAGATCTTATTGGTTGGAGATGAGGATTACAACTTAATCTCCAAAGTTCTTATTGGTTGGAGATGAGGATTACAACTCTATCTTTTAGATCTTGTTGGTTGCAGATGAGGATTACAATCCTTTCTCCTAACCACTATATAAACCCATGAGAAGTAGAATGTGGATTGAAGTTTTTTCTTACACAGAAGAAGTTTTTCTTTTACTAAAAGGTACATCTCTTTTCTCTCAATCACAAAGTGATTTCATTGGTTACTTGAACTGTACATTCAAAGGTGAACCATCGAGGATCTAGACGACTTTAAGGAGCGGGATTGACCTACCACTACTACTGCTTCCGCTGAGGTAATCCTGATTTCCCTTGTCAATGTTTCTGTTTATCCAAAATTTTACATATTTCACTAGCAAAAATGGGCTCTTCACTACCATCCTGGTCTTGTTTTCTCTCTTAGAATGTAGCTAGGTCTAGAACCTCTGGGTTCTCCATATTTGTCGTTATATATATTTTTTGAACTCAAGTACAAAGGGAAGGAACACTTCTTCCGCTACGACACATATAACCACAAGTCTACTTTGATACACTGTAAGAGTATATTATTTATGCTTCTGATTGAATTGATCACATATGTTTGCTACCAAACAAGTTCCAAACGAATATATTTGCCCTTCCATTTATATGTCAAGATACATTGTATATGTGCATAATGTACTACAGTCAATTTGGGCGATGATTATTTTGTCAGTTTAAATATGAAACCTAGTTTTCTGAATTTCTTTTCCCTTTTTTCACATAATGCATCGATGAAAACAGCTTTGGTAAATCAAATCTAGCTCATTAGTTAACTTTACAATGAAGCTTTGTTAATAATTACTTTTACTCATGGAAAACAATCTTACTTACAAGTAAAAGAATGTAAATAGATTTTTGCAACAATTATTTATACAAATTATAGTGGTCACCTTTTGACCCGTCCGAGATCGTGATACGTGTCTATTCGACTCCAAGGTATGCACGACGCGTAGCCACCTTAAGAGCACCTAATTCAGAGTCTTCATCCAGTTTGAACTCTAAGCGGGTCGGGTAATTAGAAGAAGAGGTAAATCTAGTTATAGAGGTTTTGATTCGAATATAAAGAGTAACCGTGTAGCTTAGGGCTAACGGGTCATGTTCACGAGTCGAGATGCGATGAAAACTATTTTGATGTTTTTATTTAAAACAGGTTTAGTTTTGCTTTTTTTTTTAAGGAAAAAAATATGGGGTGGTTTTGAGATATGTTCAAAGGGGGGAAAAAGTAAAATTCAGAGCAGATTTTGGAGAAGATGTTTTAGAAAGAAGTTGAGCAAGCTTTGGTTGTGTTTTTAATAGTGGAAAGGATCCAGGCTCACTAATCTTCTATCAACTACTTACTTTTCGCAAGAAAATTTTAGTGCCTCATTTTGATTATACGCAAAACACATAGTTTTCTTTAAGTGTTGAAGTAAAACAAATGAGATAGTTTTGTTTTAAAACTTCAAACTTTTTCTTTACACAATGTTTGAAAATATAATGTTAAACCATCAAGCGAGGGAGCAAATATTAAATAAAAATGATTTTAAAGTAGTTGTGTTTTTAAACAAATGTTTAAAGTTCAAGACCCATCCTCATGTGCCTTCAAAAACAAAGCCTGACTTAGGAATTTTTATGATTCAAGTGGGTTGCTTTCATAAAAACCGAGCAAGAGAAGAAGGGTAGAGGAGATTGATTAGTGAGCCCAGAAAATTGTTTAGTTACTCATGGTAAAGAGAAAACATATAAAAAATTATTATAAAGCATAGACATACCAAATCGAGTCGAGTTGAATAAGCAAGGTGAATTTCTTTGATTGTCACTTCAATAGTAAATTACACACACGTTTCCACTCTCTCACTTTGCTAGTCTAAACTAGAAAGAAAACAACAAATGAAATTACAAATGAATTGCAACTATCTAACATAAATCCGTGTCTTGAGAATAAAGTAAAATTTTAATCCTAGTCTTCGTCCCTTCTACTTCGAGAAATCCAGTATTTAAAGCAAAAAAGGAGACAGGGGTAGAGTCAACAATAGGGGAGCAAATGCTCCCCCAACTGGCTCAGAAAAGCCGCGAAAATGCAGCTTTTGCCATGTTTCTGTGGCTTGGATCTGTCCAATAGGCCAGATTAGGGAGCCGCTGGATCATTGATCTTTAATTCACATGTATTTTTAATTTGTTTCTTGGTTTGATGTTCCGATCTTCATCATTTCTGTTCCAAACCTCTTTTGAGATAAAAAATCCTCCTTAATCTGAATTAGCTGGACTAGGTTTGTGATAATCTCCTCCCCTCCATTGATAATCACCTGCACAAATTAAATATTAGGACAAGGTGATTGATAAGATTTATTACAGGATAGATGTAGAAATTTAGCACTAAACATACAATAAACGTGTATAATCACATCTCTACACCTATTTTTTGCTCGTCCTCGAGCAAAACGAAAAGCAAAACTAACTATCCACTTTTGTAGGAAACACGATTGCACTTAGCACGTGCAACAAGCCGTTAAACCCCTAGATTACTCCTAGAAGATGAGTTTTGTCTCGTGAGGATTTTCAGTGAATTGCACCTACAAAATCAATAAAAAAATTAAAAGATGTTAGTGTTTTGATAGTTCTTTTTTAAAGATAGAATATATATTTGACAAACTTTTGTGAAAACTTAAGTAATCTATAAGTCATAAGTTCACCAAATTGTTCATTCCCATACCTAGTATTCACTCAAAAACTTGTAATCATTAAGTCTTCTAATTGAGGCGAAACCTGCATACAAAATAAAGAATTTCAGATTTAGAATGAAGATGTGCAAGTGCTCAATTCTTACCGCTATAGCAAGTGGCTATGCGGGTCGTGATCCACAAGGAGGGTTTTGCGATAGAAGCGTTTACGTTTCTTTATTGAAATCTTAATGAAGATAAAACGAAGATTCTTCTTTGTTTAAAGAAATGAAAAATGAAAACAAGTTATGTTAAAGTTAAAAAGAAAATGGTAGAATGAGAAAGTGGAGAGAATCAGAAAGCGACTATGTACAAATGAGTTGGAAAAGAAATGATAAAAGATTTGGGAGATGTGGTGATCTATACTAAAAAAATAAAAGAAAAGAAAGAAGGTTGCAGTAAGCTATGTTTTTGCAAAGCAAGCAACCCTGCACAAAACCTATTAGTAGTCAACTCTTTTTTGCCGCGGATCTGCGGCTTCGGCTGCAAAAACGCGGCAAATCAGAGGGCCTTTGGTCTCTGCTTTCTAGAGCAGAGGCCCAAGACCACTTGTATGTTACTGCAATCTTAATTTCCTGCTTGGCTTTCCCTTAACCTGCAACAGAGAAGAAAATTCATTTTAGTTCTAAAAAATTTTCAATAAAAATTCAGATTTCGATAAAAATGTTACCCTCCCCGGCAACGGCGCCAAAATTTGATTGAAGCTTAAACCTGCACAAAAAATACGGAATTTGAGAACTTAAGATTAGGATGTGCAAGTGCTCAATTCTTACCGTTATAGCAAGTGGCTATGCGGGTCGTGATCCACAAGGAGGGTTTGCGATAGAAGCGTTTACGGTTCTTTATTGAAATCGTTATGAAGAAAAGCGAAGATTCTTCTTTGTTTAAAGAAATAAAAATGAAAAAGAAAGTTATGTTAAAGTTAGAAAGAAAATGAGAGATGAAGAAGGTGGAGAGAAATGGAGAATGACTATTTACAAAGAAAGGGGAAAGAAAGCGACTATGTACAAATGAGTCAAAAAAGAATGATTTGGAAGAGGTGGTGATCTATACTACAGAAATAAAAGAAAAGAAAGAAAGAAGAGTGAAGAAATACTTACCTAGTTTGATTGATGACTTACCTGGAAACCTTTGCATGTTCTACCTTGATTCGGAGGCGTTCAACGCATAGGTCATAAGATCGAGCTCAGTCCCTGTTCGCATTATATCATCAAGCCTTGCAAGAATGAAGTGATACGGATCTTGAAGAGGAGAACGTCTTCATGAAGTATCGTTGGCACTCACAAAGGCTTTTGTATACTTATACTTCTGGATTCACTTGCAAACTCATCAAAAACAAAGGAGGTAAAGTAGAAAGAGGAAGAAGGAAACAAAAGAAAATACGAACATAAAAAGAAGCTTTTACCTTTATTACTTGCAGAAACAATGGAAGAAAGGAGGAGGGTACATCGGTGTCACTCTCAACATCAGCCTCTCTCTCTTACTTACATGAATCTTCATCTAACCTAAGCTTACATACAAATTACATAAAAAGAAAAGAAAAACCTAAAGTACAAAATGAAAAACTAGTCTAAATCCTATCTCTGCATGGTCATCCCTTTTTCAACGCAAAGACTGCCTTTTTATAGGCATAACCCACACGAGGAGGATCCCGGGGAGATCGGGGGAGCAAACGCTCCCCCTAACTCCCCAACCAAGCCACAGAAACGCGGCTTTGGCAGCGTTTCCGCGGCCAGGGTATGGCCAGATGGCCACACCCTGTTGGTGGGTCTCTCTGGGATTTCCTTCTGCATTTATCTTCAGTTGGTTTCTTCGTTTGAGTCCAGGTTTCTGACGAAATGGCCTTGGATTCTTGGCTTTAACCGATCGATTCTGAGAGGATTCTTCTCAACCGGTTTCAACCTCTTGATTTTGCCCTGATTTACTGAGTGCGAATTAATTCTGATTTAATTCAGAATTCTGGTGGGCTTTTGGGCTCATTTCTCTTCATCTCCTTAAGGAATGGGCCTGCAAATAAATTAAACAATTAATTAGGACAATGCAGATTTTATTCTATAATAAGTATGGAAATATGATACTAAATATGCAACATTAGCGACCAATCATCTTCACTCAAAAACTTCTAATCATTAAATGTAAGGATTAAAATCATATTTCCCACTTAATCTATTTTTTTACCTTAAGTCGTCTGCATCTTCTGACCGTTAATTTTGACTAAGAATTCTTCAATTCTAACTTTATGCCTTTTCATATATATTATGTTTATGCCTTTTCATATATATTATGGTGATAATATTTCTTAGTTCTATTAGGCTTTCTAATTTGCCCATGTAACGAACCTTAGGTCGATGACTTCCAAACTGGACAGTTTTAGGGCACCGGGTGAGAAAACACCCAAGGACATTAAGGATTTGAGCAAACAAAGCCACAAAACTAAGGGTTTTTTATTATATGGGCCACTTTTAGGCATGAATATTTTATGCTATGTGAGACACAAATGCCCAGCTTAATCAGAGGATTTTTTTTAATATATATATATATATATATATATATATATATATATTTCTTTTTTTTAAAGGCATAAGAATCTTTATTATGTAACCCTAAGTGTGTGAATGTATAAAGTATGCATATTTCATCAATGTAAAAATCAAGACTAAATTACTTTTTCAATTTTTCTCCTTAAACCTAGAAATCAAATAAATAATTTTATTATAACAAAGCATAAGAAATTCTAATTTTCATTCTCTTACTTCTTAAAATTAACTTAGTTTTTGTACAAAAATAGATCAAAATATTGTTTCTTAATTTAAAAAGGATTTATTTTTTTTATCATTTTAAATGTCATGTTAACTGTGTTAGTGCTCCTCTCCCACACGGATCTCATGTATTGTCCCCAATGTATGTAAGAAATGTATAGATGCATGGCATAAATGTAAAAGAGGTGATGTTATCAATATACTAGGTCAAATAGACACATTGTCGTCTCATTTACCGGCACCGATTTCAAGAAAGGTTTAAATCATTGACCATTTACCTTAAAATCATTCCCATTCTTGGGGTCACAGATCTCTATAGCACCGTGTAGAAACACGATCTTTAAAATGAATGGCCTTGTTCATCTTGACTTTAGCTTTCCTTGAAAAAAATGAAGCCTAGAATTATAGAGTAAGACTTTTTCTCTGTGGACAAAAGTTTTTCTCATGATAAACTTATCATGAAAGACCTTAGCCCTACTTTTCATGATCTTAGCACTCTGATAGGCCTCATTTCTCAACTTCTCAAGTTCAAAATTTTGTAATTATCGAAAGTCACCTGCCTTGTCTAATTTAGATGCTTGATGGCCCATAAAGCTCAGTGTTCTAACTCAACAGGCAGGTTGCAAGCCTTTTTAAAGACTAAATTATATGGAGACATCCCTAGAATTGTTTTAAAAGCTATCCTATCGGCCCATAAGGCGTCTAACAGTTTGGTGGACCAATCTTTCCTATTCTGATACACAGTTTTCTCCAAAATAAGGTCAATCTGTCTATTTGAGACCTCTACCTGCCTACTAGCTTGAGGATGATATGGTTGTAGTGAATTTATGAGTTATGGCATACTTTCTCATAAGAGCTTCGAAGGATTTATTGGAAAAGTGAGTGTCATTATCACTGATGATAGCATGAGGGGTTCCAAAGCACGAGAAGATGTTTTCGTTCAAACTTTATGACAACCTTCTTGTCATTAGTTTTACTTAAAATGGCTTCAACCCATTTGGACACATAATCCATAGCAACCAATATGTATTGGTTTCCAAATGAATTAGGAAAAAGACCCATAAAGTCGATGCCCCAAACATCAAATAGTTCTATTTCTAGAATTAGGTTGAGAGG
Source organism: Agave tequilana (assembly GCA_038442645.1). NCBI lineage: Eukaryota > Viridiplantae > Streptophyta > Magnoliopsida > Asparagales > Asparagaceae > Agave > Agave tequilana. The sequence goes on from JAVJIF010021774.1 coordinate 50,718, forward strand.
CATCATGTTTCGCTTCAAGATCCTTCCTACCATTTGGCATCTAGGGCACGTCTTGCAAAATTCAAAAGCATATTTGAACATAATGGGTCAATAGAACCTATTCTGTAGCACCTTTTCCAGCAGTCTTACGGGGACTAAAATGTTCGCTGCATGAAGTTCGTGATAAAAAGACAAAACGCTCTTAATCTCCTCATTGGGAATGCATCTCCTAATGATTTGGTTAGAATATTACTTAAAAAGATATGGTTCCTCCCATAAGAAATACCAGACTTGAGATAAGAACTGGTAGACATCTTGTTTAGACCAATGAGATGGAGTTTGGTTTGTGACTAAGTAGTTCACTATGTCGATGAACCAAGGTTCCCTGAAGGCAATTAAAAGTTGTTCATCGGAAAGTTATCATTGATGGGCAATTCATTGCATGACGAGCTAGGAATGCGTGAAAGATGGTTGGCAACAACATATTCTACGCCTTTCTAATCTCAAATTTTGAGATCGAATTCTTGAAGGAGAAGGATCTAATGAGTGAGTTAGGCCTTGACATTCTTCTTCATCATGAGGTACCTAAGCACAGAATGATTGGTGAAAATTATTGTTTTGGATCCAAGCAGGTAGGGATGGAATTTCTCTAAAGGAAACACTACCGTCAAGAATTTTTTCTTGGCTGTACTATAGTTCATTTGGGCATCATTTAAAGTCCTACTTGAGTAATAAATCGCGTGCAACTTGTTATCAATGTGCTATCTTAGGGCAACGCCTATGGTAAAAGTAGAAGCGTCGCACATGATTTCGAATGGCTTCAACCAATCCAGTGCAGATTGCTTAGTGCAGAAATAAGCTCTTTCTTAGGTTTCTCCCAAAAATTTATACATTCATCATCAAAAAGGTAGGACACATCCTTAGCTAAAAGATTAGTCAAGAGTCTAGCAATCTTTCTAAAGTCCTTGATAAATCTACGACAGAAATCAGTATGTCCTAAAAAGGATCGAATATCCTTTACGCATTTAGGCATTGAAAGCTTAGCAATGACATCGATATTGGATTTATCCACTTCAATCCTTTTCTTGAAATTTCATGACCAAAGACAATACCATGTCTTACCATGAAGTGGCATTTCTCCTAATTAAGTGTCAGATTTTTCTCAGCACAACATTGGAGGATGCGTTCTATATGTTGAAAACATTGATCTAATGAATCTCCATAATTGGAGAAATCATCCATGAAGATCTCTAGGAATTATTCCACCATATCAGAAAATAGACTCAACATGCAACGTTGAAACATTACTGGGGCATTTCACAAACCGAAAGGCATTCGGCGATAGGCAAAGATCCCAAATGGACATGTGAATGTAATCTTCTCTTGATCATCCAAAGCAATGGGAATCAGATTGTACCCTGAGTAACCATCCAAGAAATAGTAATACTCGTGGCTAGCCAGACGTTCAAGCATTTGATCAATGAATGAGAGCAGACAGTGGTCCTTACGAGTGGTTGCATTCAGCTTTCTATAATTGATGCAAACTCGAATCTTTGTGGGGAGTCGAGTTTGGACTAACTCTTTGTTCTCATTTTCCACTACGTTGAATTCAGATTTCTTTGAAATTGCATGGATAGAATTGACCCATTAGCTATCGAAAATGGAATAATGATCCCATAGTCTAAGAGTTTCAAGATTTCAGCACGAACAGCCTCTTACGTTATATGGTTTAACCTTGCAGTGGGTCTCTCTTTGGTGTCACTTCTTTATTAAGATGAATGGGATGTTGAACTATGACTGGACTCAATCCATTTATGTCGACAATAGTCCAACCAATAGCTTTTCTATGTTTTCTAAGAATTGTCATAAGGTACTTTTCTTGCCCGTCAGTAAGATGGGACGCGATTATGACGGGCAAAGTCTTTTGTTCGCATAGGTAGATGTACTTGAGATGCATAGGCAGAGCTTTCAACTCTAAGGAAGAGGAAGGTTAAATGGAAGAAGGAGTCAAGTTTATCGGCTCCATATTTTGTAAAATAGGGTTTGATGCCCAGTTCACAGCAGACTCAACAATCTGATCGAGGTTGAAGTCTTCAGACTCTAACTTGAAGTCACAATTAGTTTTTAGTTCCAACTCTTCTTTATGCTTCTTGTCAAGTTCTTAATGGGTTGACTTTGAATGTCTGATCTTTTGCATCTTGGGGTTGCATTCCTAGGTTGAAGACAATGACTTTTCAAGTCATGTCTCCAAAAGTTAACCTCATAGATCGATTCCTATAGTTAATAATTGCATTGGCAGTGGTAAGGAACGTGCGCCCTAGGATAACAGGAGTTTGAGCCCTTGAATTGGACACAACTTGTGTCTCAAGAACTATGAAATCAACGAGGAAAATAAACTCCCTGACCTGAATAAGGACGTCATTAATTTTCCCTTTGTGAATCTTCACTGACCGATCAGCTAATTGGATGGTGACTCGAGTTGACTAAGGTCACCCAACCCGAGTTGTTGATAAACTGAGAAGGTGATCAAGTTGATACTTGCTCTCAAGTCAAGAAGTTCACGACTAATCTTGGCTTGCCCTATAGTGCATGCAATGGTGGGATAACCCGGATTTTTATATTTGATAGGGATCAGACCTGACAGTAGCTCACTAATGTTAGTGGCTAAGAAGACTTTTTTTGGGTACATTAGTCTTTTTCTTCTTGATGCACATGTCCTTAAGAAATTTTGCATATAATGGGACTTGTTGGATAGCATTAAGAAGTGACACATTTATCTTCACTTGATTGAAGATCTCAATTATCTTATCCATGTGTGCATTCTGCTTATTGTTCTTCAGCTTATTTAAAAATAGTACTATAGGCTTATGCACCTAACTGGCTGACTTGTCTTTTTCAGACTCGTCAGATTTGGATGGATTGGAACTAGATGAGGTGGATGCTTGCGTGTGGTTGTGCTGAATGGGATTGGATGACATTGACACTTGATTATCAACTTTCTTTCCTGACCTTAATGTACGAACAACATTACACTGATTTATTTGATCTTCTTCAGCCATATGAGCTTGACTAGAGTTCCTAGGATTAGTTTCCGGTTGATTAGGCAATAATCTTTTTGGTCTTTCACATAGGAAACTGGCTAACTGACTCATTTGACCCTCTAACCTAGATATAGCTTGTCCCGTATTTTGCATGAAGGATGCTAAAATCTTTTCCAAATCGGTCAATTTCTTGTCAGCAGGGGGACCTTAGAAGGAAGATTGTGGAGCTTTGTTGGTAAAGTTATATTGATAATTATGAAAGTTGGGTTAAAAGATTGGAAGAATTACAATGATTATTAGGAAAATTGGGTTGGAAATGGTTTGACCTTGAGTGGTCATGGTTATTTTTGTTTCATGTGAAATTCGGGTGATTCTTCCAGCCAGGATTATATGTTTGAGTGTAGGAATTGTTATTGGGCCTTGAAATGGCCGCATTCATCATCTCGGGACACATTTGTTGAGTGTGAAAAATTGAGCACTCCTCAAACACATGGTTCATTACTTGACACTAAGTTCAGCTCGAAGTTGAAAATTGGTTTGGGCTAACTTGGTTTATCGAAACTGGCTTCCTAGTTTCTAGAGCTTCTAATCTTCTTATTATGGTAGCAATTTTAGCCTCTACGACGATGGATGATTCAATTGAAAGGAGGCCTCCTTTTGAAGAGATAGGATTTGAATTCTTAGAGTTTTCATTAGTCAGTTCCTATTTGATGGTCTTTTTAGCTAGATCCTCAAGTAAATCTCATCCTTCATTTTTATCCTTTTTCAAGAATCCCCCCTGGCACATGGTTTTCAAGAGGTTCTTGGTCAAGTCATCTAAACCATCATAGAAAATTTGTAATTTTCACCACTTCTTTATGCCATGATGAGGACATTGGATAAGGAGGTCTTTGAAGCGTTCAAAATACTTCCAAAACGGTTGACTAGGTCTTTTTTGAACTGCATGATATTCTTCCTAATTAGAGCGGTCTTGTGAATTGAATAGAATTTCTTAAAAAGACCAAGATGAAACCATCCCACGACGTGATGGAACCGACCGCTAAGCTGATAGCTTCTTGGCTAAGTCATTAAGAGAAAATGGGGTGAACCCTAACCTAATAACATCGTCTATAAGGTGTGAGATTTTCATTATTAAGCATTGATTTCACACATTTATTGCATTATTCTTTATTACAGTTTCACATTTATCATGTAATAAATCTGCTAAATTTCTTATCTTAAATGTCTATTTTGCAGAAGATAATCATGTGGAGAAAGAGGATAAAATCAAATAAATATCAGTTAAATTCTGATTTAACTAGATCTCTTTGGTTAGATGAGAATGATCCCAAATCCAGTTGGTTAAATTTAGTTTTGATGAATCAAGTGGTTAAAGCTAAAAAGATCAACCGAGGATAACGTCAAATACAGAATCCAATCTAAAGAGATAAATGGATAGAGAGAAGATCAAAGGATGAGATGAAACAATTTTACTCAGATTCTGACTGGATACATTTTAGTATTTGAATCATAACATTCGGTACCTAACCTCAAATTAGATAATTCAAGATGATCCAGAAAGAAGACTTAAAGGGATACAACTCTTAAGGTGATCACTATTTCTAATTCTGTCCTCTCCTGTCCCCCTGTCGGCTAGATGTCTCGGTTTTGAGTTTTGGGACCCTTATTTCGACAGAATCACCTCCAAAGTCAATGGCTATCTTTGTAGGCCTTTAATCTCTAATTAAATGGTGATTTTGGGTCTTCTTCTTCATTTAATGCCATGGACCAAGAAACATGCAAGAGAGGTATTATTAACAGAATTTAATATTAAATAAATGTGAAGATGTGGTATGAAATATGCAGTTTTAAAGACTAATCAACAGTCTAAATTCGAGTCTGAATTGGTTGTGAACTCTATTTAATTTGAATTATCCTCCTTATCCTTATTAGGATTAGATCTATCCCCTTCATCTTCTAGGACTTTATCTTCTGAATGTGAACTTGAATTTAGGATATGAAGATTAATCCTTCCCTCCTTTAGATTCAATTTAATTTAAAATCTAACTTTAGATAGGATTAGGGATAAAATGAAGCTTCTTATATCTTTATCCTCTCATTTAAGTAACTACACACCATAATCAAAAAAAGGTTAATAGCATTAATAAATAAAGGAATGATCAAGGATATATGTGTAAAAGTGATGATAAAAATGCAGTTTTGGAGTACAATCACACCCGTACACCTGTCTTTTCATCGTCCTCGACAAAACCAAATGTTAGAAACTAATTTAATCTAACCTAACTCACATTCGTAGGAATCACGGTTGCACTTAGCACGTGCAATAAGCCGTTAAACCTCTAGGCTACCCTAGAGGACGAGTCTTATCTCGTGAGGGTTTTCAGTGAATTACACCCGCAAAATTCATAAAGAAAGAAAAATAAAAATGTTAGTATTTTTTAAATTCAATTTTGAAAGAGAAGAATATCTGAAATAATTGTTTTAGCAGATAAGGTAATCTATAAGTCATAAGATTATCAAATTATTCATTCTTATACTTAGTCTCGATTCAAAAATTTTATTATCAAGTTAGGTTAGGGTTAAAACTGAATTTCTCACTTAGTCTATTATTTTACTCTAAGTCATATACTTCTTTGTGACTGTGAATTTTTGACTCGGGATTTTTCAACTTCAACTCTTATGCCTTGTGTATATATATATATATATATATATATATATATATATATATATATATATATATATATAACTTTTTTTTTGGCTGAAGTTCGAAGTATTACCACTTCATTCCCATTAAGCACTTCTTTCTTTTCCTTTTTTTTAATATGTATAACTCATCTAATTTTCTTTTATGTAAGTATCAAGGCTTCTTGAGGCCCTAATACCTAACTAATTGATTATTTGATGAGTTAATACGTATATGTTATATTTTTTTTTTTTTTTTCAAACTTATCTAATTACCTTTCGCATAAGTACTAAGGATTTCTTAGGCCAAGTACCCAACTAATCAATAATTAGATTTATTTATTTTATATATTTTTTTCTAAGACGCTAGAGTCTTTGTTTGAATCACAAGTGTGAAAGTGTATAAAGCATGCATATTGCATCAAGGTAAAATTATTAAGACTAAATTACTTTTTCAATTTTTCTCCTAAACCTAAAAATTAAACAAATAATCTTTATTTTGACCAAGTTTTAAGAAATCCTAATTATGATTTTTCTGTTCCTTAAAATTAACTTAATTACTTTCAATAATAAATCAAAGTATTGTTTACTTTTTCAAAAAGTTTTTAAAAGAAAACAAAATTTGTTCGTATCTACCTATGTTAGCATGTTAGTAAACCCTCCCCTACACCTATCTCATGCATTGTCCTCAATGTAAGAAATAAAATATAAAATAGATACACCTATAGATCTATTTAGGTCTATTCCCTCAACTTGCTTTTCATCATTTCAATGTGTCCTTTTTAGTGGTAAAATTGGAGAGGTCAATCTTTTTATCATTTTAGCTCTCATTCTCCCCAATTTGTTCATCACTTTTCTCTTCCTCCTTCTCTTTATCTTTCCACCACTCTTTACAAATTCATCCTCGTTATTACACAATATTATTGGTGCAACATGAATACCTAAAATATAAGCTCATCCTCATACATCTCCTCAAAACTTGAATTAACTATATCTTTTGGAGGTATTAACTAACCAAGGTATCCCTAATCGAATCATCCAAACAGTTAAGTTCATCTTTAAAAAGGTTTTCAAAACTTTGATCAATTTGAGGTTCTTGATAATTGCACTAAATTATAAGATAGGATGTAAAAGATGATAGATTAGGATGGGGATAGTCATGATAATTTGGAAAAGAGGTTGATGGATGGGAAGATGGTCTAATCAATAAACTGAATTGTACCCAAATGAATTTGTATAGGCCATGGGGAATTTGTATGATTATTTATGAAAAAAAGAAGAAAAATTAACCAATTAGTAAATAAAAAAATACCATTTCCTCCTCGGCAACAACGCCAAAATTGTTTGCCAAAAATAGAGATAAATTAAAGAGTTAAAAGAATATTATTTGAATGTCGATTAAATCTCTGTCTTTCACAATTTAATCCACAGGGAGAAAGCTTTTTGGTATCTCCTTAAACACTAAACTGGTTAAATATTCTTCTAAGAAAAAGAACTCAATCGTTAAGTATTAAAATATAAAGAAGAATATGAAATTTGAAGAGTAATCTAGGGTTTTAGAAAAGAGTTAAAGAAATATGACCTACTAATCATCTACCACCGCTAACTTACTAACCTATGCAAGAATTTACTTCACTTTAGGTCATAAAAGTTAGACCTTAGAGTTGCCTTCAATTTAAACAAGATATATAAGATAAAAACTATATTCTATTTGAAATAATCACTAATCAAGACTTAACATTAAACTATCAAAGCCTTCTAAGCATAGAATAAGAAGAATAACTAAGATTCAACATTAAACTATCAAAGCTATCTAAGTATAGAAAAAGAAAAATCATTGAAAAGTATTAACATATATGGTTTAACTAGTCATCATCATGTACCTTCAAGAACTTTAACTAATTCAAGGGTTAAGCATGCATATGATCCAATCAGTTTATTCTAACCTAGAGTTAGAAGTGGTGATGGAGAGATTTGTAAGTCATGAAAAAAAAATTAGTTACTCATGACGAAAACTAAAGAAACCGTGGTAATGAGAAAGCAAGTAAATAAAGTAAGTAAATAAAGATAAATTAGAAAGAAAAATCTTGTTATTGATGTTGTCACCTTCAATTACAAAGAGCCTCTTTCTTCTTTACAAAGCTTGAATTAGAAGTAGAATTAGAAGTAGAACTTGAGTCTAAAATATAAAAACTTACAAAAGGAATTTTGAGAAGAGACTAAAAGAAAAATCCTAAGTTATAATCTCTGATGTGAAAATGCTTCATAATGAGAGATTTTAGCTCTTTAAATAGGCCTCAAATCTAATCACAATAGGATACAAATTAGAAGGTTGTTGGCCCAAGGTTACAATCACCCGGTTGTTGAGTTTTGATGATTACAAAACATATATAGTTATTTGTACTAATCATATTTTAGTGTTTAAGTGTGTTTCAGGGTTCTAAGGATTCAAGATTTCTTCTTCCCTAAAGGAAGGTATTTTAGACTCAAGTTGATTCAATTCAGGTTCAAGGATTCAATCCTGCATATAGAGAAGCCCTAACTTGTAGTCACCTAGAATCTTTGTAAGAACTAGTTTGTTAAAGAATGAGGTTATGATAAGTTGGCTCAAGATAACACACACACACTTTTCATTTTTCAAAATACGTTTTTTGTTTTGGTTAGTTGAGTTAGGTGCATGTCTTGGTTGATATACATGTCTCTAAATAATTTATATTTTTACATCTCGTTTATATCATGTATACCAACCTTTATAGCATGTTACTTAATCATCTAGCCATTTAAAAATATTTTAAAAATTCTTCTAAGTTCAAAATTTTTCCCATAAAAATACTGTTTCAGGCCCTACGGTCGACCGGGCGGTCGACCGCATTTATTTCAGGCCTGATCGGTCGACCGCACCGGTCGACCGGGCTTTGTGGCTTTAGCGTGCACGTTTGTGCATGTCTGCCGGTCGACCGGACCAGTCGACCGACGGACTGACCCTTGCTCTCGGGTTTTGTCGGTCGACCGGGCCAGTCGACCGACAAAACAAACTTATGTTTTTTATATAGCCTCCGGTCGACCGAGTCCAACGGCTAGTTTTCCAGTTAGACTGCCGGTCGACCGGGCCGGTCGATCGACAGCCGCCAGTAGCCCCAACGGCTAGTTTCTTGAGATTTGTTTTAAGGATTTGATTGTGATGTTTGTGTCAGCTATCTCTGAATTTCTGGTGGCTAATTCCTGACCTGTTAACCTAGTTTATATGATGATTTGCTCATGGCAAATCCCTATAAATAGATGGCATTGGTCCCTTGTTAAATTCAAGAAAAATTCCCATTGTTTTTAAGTTTCCAAAAGAAAGAAAAGTTTTAAAAGCTCTCACTTTCTAAAGTGCATTCTTGGTTTAAGTTTTTCAGTGGTTTTCAAGCTCTTTTATTACTTCTTTACAACTGAATTTTCTCACTTCACTTTTTGAGCCAAAAATCATTCCCATTCTATAAGGAGTTGTAAGAGAGAAGTTTGTGGTCTTTTTGATCACCTTGTTACTTGTATTTTCTTTGTGTTGAGATCCCTCTTGTGTAGAGGTTGGATTGGTGGGATTTCGTACTCCGGTCTTCTGTAGACCTCTTGTAATTCCCTTTGCGGATTTAGTGAAAATCCTGAACGGTGGTGGAGGCAGGGACGTAGAGCGGTGGCTCAAACCTCGAAACAAATTCCTTGTGTTTGCGATTGGTTTCCTTATTGTTTTTCATTGCTTTACATTTTTATCTTGTGATACCTCTTGCTTGCACTTCATTGCTCCCATTTCATTCATTGCATTTTTCGGTCTTTACTCATCTCAACAAGAAAGCAATTACGCGCCTTAACTCATAATCTAGAGGAATCAAAGAGGAGAAGTTCTAGAGCCCTCACGGGGAATTCGGCTTCAATTTCATGTTTCGAGTGACCGGTTTCATCATACATACATACTTGTTTAAAAATATCATTAAATTAGCATTAACACCTATTCGCCCCCCTCTAGGTGTTTTTTCAATTGGTATCAGAGCTTTGGTCTCTAGGCTCTTGGCTTAACATCCTTAGAGAGATCCTACTTTGCTAATCACTGTATTCATTTTTTCATCCTCATACACTTAGTAAAAATGGCCGAAGAAATTAAGACCCCACCCAAGTTTGATGGCCTTAACTTTCCCATATGGATGGTTAAGATGGCCGTGTTTTTGCAATCCTTAGGGAGCCGGGTTGCAAAGGCGGTGACCAAACCTTTTAGTGCACCCCTTGGTGATGAGGACACTTGGTCCGATATTGCCACGAAAGAATTTGACGCTATTGCTAGGGCACACTATGCCTTGCTTCAAGCTCTTCATGACGATGATATTTCTAGAGTCATTCATTGAAAATCTGCACATGGGATTTGAAATCACGTACTTGTCACTCATGAGGGAACTTCACAAGTAAAGAGGGCAAAAATCGACCTTCTTCATTCCCAATATGAAAACTTTTCTATGCAAGAGAATGAAACCATAGATGATATGGTTACTAAGTTTACGAAGATTACTAATGGACTTTCTTCTTTAGGTGGCGGCATTGACAACGACCAAAAGAGAGGAAGATCATCCGTGCACTCCCTCCATCATGGAAGTCAAAGCCACAACTTTGAAGGAGCTCAATGACAAGGAAGAAATGGAGCTTATCGGTCTCATTGGGAATCTCAAGACCCATGAGATGGAAAGAAAAGCAAGAGAAGAGATGGCTCCTCCCAGAAGAAAGCTATTGCCTTCAAGAGTTCTTCCACCTACTCTGACGAAGATGATGAAGAAGAGGATGATGAAGATCTTTCTCTTCTTGTAAAGAACGTTCGGAGAATGTACAACAAGGCAAAGTTCCAACATAGAAGGAGATGGTAAGGTAAAGAAGAGAAGAAAATCATTTACTTCAATTGCCGGAAGCCGGGTCACATTGTTGCGGAATGTCCGGAAAACAAAGGCAAACCCTCCACTTCCAAGAAGCCTTATAAAAAAGAAAGCGTTAAAGGCTACTTGGGATTCGGAGAGTGAATCCGATGAGGAAGTCGACACCGCTAACATGTGCTTCATGGAAAATGACAGCACAAGCAAGGTAACTCCCGATTCATCCATTGATTGTGAACTATCTATAGATGAACTAGGAGAAGCTTTTAAAGAACTATCTCATAACTATGATTTTCTCAAAAGAAATACTTGAAAATAAAAAAGGAAAATGAATCACTCAACCACAAAGTTTTCATTCTTACAAAAGAAAAAGATGAATTGTTTTCAACTCTATCTTCTACTCAAAGGATTTTGATGACTATAAAATTTCTTGCAAAGGTAAATTTCTACAAATTGATGAAAATGAGATTTCCTTGCTAAGAAGAAAATTAATTCATTAGGAGTAGTTTTGAAGAAATGTTAATTTGATAAAACTAGACTAGAGGCTATGTTTCCTAAGAAACATGTCCCTAAGAAACATTCACATGCTACTCATACTCATGTTCATAAATCACAACCTTTACATCATGTCAAGCACCCTAAACATGCCCACACTCCACACACTCATCATGCATTCATGTATGGTAAAGTTTTTCATGCACATATTGTGGCAGTAAAGGTCATTTGGTTAAATTTTGCTATGATAGGATTAATGCATCGCATAATCATGTTTGGGTTCGGAATACTAACATTCAAGGACCAAAGAAAGTTTGGGTACCAAAGTCAACAAATTTGTTAAATGATGTAAGTACATTCCAAAGCCCAACGACGTAAGGAGTTGTTGTATCTTGATAGTGGTTGCTCAAGGCACATGACATGGGATATCAACAACTTCGCAACCCTATCAAGATACCATGAAGGTGGCACCGTCACCTTTGGAGATGACGCCAAGGAAAGATCATTAGTATTGGTAATGTTAATTTGGTACATCTCCTTTAATAGAAAATGTTGTTTTAGTTGATGGCCTCAAGCATAATCTCTTGAGTGTTAGTCAACTTTGTGATAAAGGCTTTAATGTTATGTTTGATGACCTAGCATGTAGTGTTATTGATAGACAATCCAATACATGTATATTTTTTGAATTTCGTGAAAACATTGTATACATGATTGACATGTCTAATATGCTATGCAATGCTACTTGTTTGAAAGTCCTCGATGATGACTCTTGGTTGTGGCAAGGAGATTAGGCCACATTTCTTTTGACCATCTATCTTGATTAAATAACAAAGAAATGGTGAAAGGTATTCCTTACTTGAAATTTGAAAAGGACCGCATTTGCGATGCGTGCCAACTTGGGAAACAAACCAAGTCCTCTTTTAAGTCAATCAAGGATATCATGACATCACGACCTTTAGAGTTGATCCATATTGATTTGTTTGGTCCTACACAAACCAAAAGTCTAAGTGGGAATCGTTTTGCTTTCGTTTTAGTTGATGATTTCTCTCGTTTTACTTGGGTTTTTTTTTTAAAACACAAAAATCAAGCCTTTTCATATTTTCAAGCCTTTAAGAAAAGTTGAAAAGGAAAAAGATTCTTCTATTTTAAGAATAAGAAGTGATAGAGGTGGTGAATTCAATAACCAATCCTTTACCACTTTTTGTGAAGAACATGGAATTAAGTATGAACTATCTTATCCTAGAACTCCACAACAAAATGGAGTCGTTGAGAGGAAAAATCGTATATTACAAGAGATGGCTAGGACAATGATAAATGAGTATGGTTTTCCTCATTATCTATGGGTCGAGGCCGTTAACACATCTTGCTACATATCAAATAGGGTTTTCTTATGCAAAAACACTTCTAAAACATCATTTGAGATTTATTTTTCTAGAAAGCCAAATGTTTCATACTTTAAAGTTTTTGGTTGTAAATGTTTTGTTTCGAATACTAAAGATAATTTAGGTAAATTTGATGCAAAGTCTTATGAAGCAATTTTTGTTGGTTACTCTAACACTAGTAAACTTATAGAGTTTTTAATAAGTCATCCTTGACTATTGAAGAATCTATACATGTAAAGTTTGAGGAATCTAATGTGTTTGTTGAGAATGTTGTAGAAATAGATTCCCTAAATGAAGACATGGAGAAAATTTCTTTGAAGGACTCACCTACTCTTGAAGACATGCCAAAGGGTGATAAAGAAAATGAAGTTCAAGAAGTTGAAGTGGAGACCACTCAACCACTTCCAAAAGATTGGAGATACAATCCACATCATCCCAAGGACCTTATTATAGGTGAAGTATCAAAAGGGGTAACTACTCGTTCTAAACTTCATGATCTTTGTGGGCACTATGCATTTATTTCTCATTTTGAACCAAAGAACATCCTCGAAGCCAAGGGCGACTCATATTGGTTGCTTGCCATGCAAGAGGAGCTCAATCAATTCGAGCGCAACCAAGTTGGCGTCTTGTTCCTAGGCCCCACGATAGACCAACAATTGGTACTAAGTGGATCTTTAAGAACAAGTTAGATGAGTCAGAAAATGTTGTTAGGAATAAAGCTAGGTTAGTGGCCCAAGGTTACACTCAAGTCGAAGATATCGATTTTGAGGATACTTTTGCACCCGTAGCACGACTTGAAGCCATACGGATGACACTTGCATTTGCTTCATATAAAGGTTTTAAACTTTTTCAAATGGATGTAAAAAGTGCTTTCTTAAATGGATTTATTGAAGAGGAGGTGTATGTTGAACAACCCCTCGGGTTTGTTAATCCTACACATCCGGATTTTGTTTTCAAACTAGACAAAGCTCTTTGTGGTTTAAAACAAGCCCCTTGGGCTTGGTATGAAAGACTTTCTTCATTTCTTATCTCTAATGGTTTTAATAAAGGAAAAATAGATACTACTTTATTTACCATACATGTTGATAATGATATACTTGTAGTTCAAATATATGTTGATGATATCATATTTGGTTCTACTAATGAAAATCTTTGCAAAGCTTTTGAATCATGCATGAAGGAGGAATTTGAGATGTCTATGATGGGCGAGCTTAACTACTTCCTTGGTCTCCAAATCAAGCAAAGGGAGGATGGGATTTTCATCAATTAAGTCTGTTGGCCCGATGGCCCATCACTCTAGTTTTGATGATGATCAACACATGTAGTTATAGTACTAATGATCTTGTGTTTAAATTAGTGACAGATTTGTTATCAAGATCTTAGTAGGTGTGGAGCTTCAACAAAGGATTTAAGTCAAGTTTTGGAGCTAGCACCGTTTGATTCACGAGCCTATGCATCAAGATCACATCAAGTACTCAAGAGGAGTCGAGCTCGTTGGATCGTGTTTGGACCAAGTCAAGAAGATGAGAAGGCTTCAAGTGAAGACTTCAAGATGAAGACTTGTGTCTAGGTATAAGATTTTTGTTTTTAGATAAAATGTAAAGGATAGAATAATTGGTGGATTGCTCAAATATATATCACACACACACTCTTGATTTAGTTGTCTTTTCATAAAAGAGTTTTCAGATTTAGAAAAGACTTTCATTTTGGAAAAATACTTTTTGGTTTTTGGAATTTCTTATATGCATGCCTTTTATCCAAAACCATATTTAGAGCTTAATGCCAAAAACATAGATATTTCATCTTAATTGTGTAGTGGATCATATCCATACACACTATGCTTTAATGAATTTAAAATATCTTGTTTTGTATCATGAAGAAGTTTGGAAACAAGTTTTAGAAAAATACAAGTTTTCATTTGAGCCAATATTTTCCTACTTACAAAAATAGTCCAATCTTTTATAACATGCCTTGATTTTGTGCAAGCATGTTTGTTTATCAAAGTATAATGGTAAAACTATTTTGTAGATTTTCTAAGTATTTATGGATTTTATTTCAAATCAAAAAGACCAAGTTTTAATCCCAGATTTTCTGTTCCAGGCTTCAGCCAAGTCGACTAGTCGACCTATTAAGTCGACTAGGGCTGAAGTCGGTCGACCGGCTCGGTCGACCGACGTGCACGACGTGCACGCCTTGACCTGGCAGATGGCCGGTCTGCCGACCCAATCGACCGGAACTGAGAGCAGTGCTCTCTGTTCTTTTTGGTCGACCGGGCGGTCGACCGAAGGCTGCAACGGTCGGATTCTTGACCGTTGGCGGTCGACCGAGCGGTCGACCGACAGGTCTGACAGACCCCAACGGCTAGTTTTTGACAGCCTATAAATTTGGAGGTTTGGTCATTGTTTTTCTCTAAGATTTTAGGTGAGCTTTGTGCCAGTTTTTCTTATCCTTTTAAAAGAGTTTTCTCCACATATTTGAGAGCAAATACTTCCAATCTAAAGGGAAGATATTATCAAGAGTGTTAAAGTGAATTTCTTGAGTTTTCCTCCACCACTCTCATCCTTGTTTTTCTAACACCACACTTGAGCTATCCATTGATTATTCATCCTGTAGGTGTGTTGTAGTGAGATTGTTTTTAGGTGATCAAAGTGTTGTGATCACCAAAGATTTTTCTTTGTTCCTTTGAGGAGGCGGGCAAGTGTGCTCGCGGTGGTTTAGAGTTCGGTTGTGAACTATTGGTTTGAGGTGCGGCCTCGGCAAGCTTGTGGGGCTTGCGTGTGTACGGGACTAGGGAGTCCGAGGGCTTGTAGGTGTTGCGGCACCGGGGAGAGATCCATTGGGATCTTGCATAGTGGAAATCCTTCGTGTGTCGAAGGCGGGGATGTAAAGCAAGTGTGCTCGAACCTCGAAACAAACCCTTTGTGTTTGCGATTGCTCACTCTCTCTCTCTGTCTCTTGTCTATATCTTGCATACTTTTATTGTGCTCATCTTTATATGCTAGATATTCATTGTGTGCTTAATTGATATACTTGCTTGGGATTGTTTGCTAACACTTGTATTCAACCAAGAGAGCCAACACGGCACCTCAACCCTTATCTAGGGGAATCTAGAGGAGTTAGTCCAGAGCCCTTCACGGGGAATTCGGCTACACTTTTGAGTTATACATAGTGTTTAGTGTAAAAGCTTTATTTGGTTATAATTAGTTTTAGCTTCCGCATTATTTGGCATCAAGTGACCATTAGATTAGCCATCACCTATTCACCCCCCCCTCTAGGTGAACTTACAAAGTCAAGTACACGAAGGAACTTATCAAGAGATTTGGGCTTGAAGGGGCTAAGACAAGCAAAACCCCCATGGCTACCACCTAAGCTTGACAAGGATGAACAAGGTACAAATGTAGACATTAAACTTTATCATAGAATGATTGGTAGCTTGTTGTATTTAACGGCTAGTAGGCCGGACATTATGTTTTGTGTATGTCTTTGTGCTCGTTTTCAATCGTGTCCTAAAGTGTCCCATTTGATTGCGGTAAAACGCGTTATTAGATACCTTAAGGGCACTATTGAAATGGGTTTGTGGTATCCGAAGACCGGACAATTTTTCATGACGAGTTTTTCAGATGCCGACTATGCGGGTTGTAGAGTGGATAAGAAGAGTACAAGTGGAACATATCAATTTCTCGGTAATTGTCTTGTTTCATGGTCTTCTAAGAAATAAAATTCGGTAACTCTCTCACCCCGAGGCGGAGTATGTTGCGGCGGGGCTTGTTGTGCACAAGTCCTTTGGATGAAACATACTCTCCTTGACTATGATTTGCATTTTGACCATATTAAAATATTTTGTGATAATACTAGTACTATTCATATGACTAAAAATGCAAATCAACATAGTAAGACTAAGCACATTGACATTCGGTATCACTTTCTTAGAGATCATTATGAGAAAGGTGATATGATATTGATTATGTTTCTACCGATTTTCAACTTGGCGATATTTTTACAAAACCACTAGGCTATACTAGATTTTCATTTATTTGTGGAGAATTGAATGTTTGTGTTATGGAATCTTAAATTTTTTTTAAACAAATTGTTTACCCTTTTGATGTAAGACAAAAAGGGGAGAAAAAGTTAGTTTATTATTTTGAGCTTTGAGTTTTGAGTTTTGAGTTTTTGAGCTTTGAGTTTTGAGTTTTCAGTTATGTCCTTTATGTTTTGAGTTATTGTTTGTTGAGCTATGTGTTTTGAACTCTTATGTCCTTTTTATGCCAAGTTCTTGTTTTTACTATTTATTCATGTATATAGCCAGTATATATATATATCATGTTTTTGAGGGGAGCTTCAAGCTCTTTTCCCATTTTCTTATTTTTTTGTTAAATAACTCATATGTTTTGTCATCATCAAAGGGGGAGATTGTTGGCCCAAGGTTACAATCACCCGGTTGTTGAGTTTTGATGATTACGAAACATATATAGTTATTTGTACTAATCATATTTTAGTGTTTAAGTGTGTTTCAGGGTTCTAAGAATTCAAGATTTCTTCTTCCCTAAAGGAAGGTATTTTTGACTCAAGTTGATTCAATTCGGGTTCAAGGATTCAGTCTTGCATATGGAGAAGCCCTAACTTGACGAACTTGTAGTCACCTAGAATCTTGTAAGAACTAGTTGTTAAAGAATGACGTTATGATAAGTTGGCTCAAGAAAACACACACACACTTTTCACTTTTCAAAATACGGTTTTGTTTTGGTTAGTTGAGTTAGGTGCATGTCTTGGTTGATATACATGTCTCTAAATAATTTATATTTTTACATCTTGTTTATATCATGTATACCAACCCTTATAGCATGTTACTTAATCATCTAGCCATTTAAAAATATTTTAAAATTCTTCTAAGTTCAAAATTTTTCCCACAAAAATACTGTTTCAGGCCCTAGGTCGACCGGGCGGTCGACCGCATCTATTTCAGGCCTGATTGATCGACCGCACTGGTCGACCGGGCCTTGTGGCTTTGGCGTGCACGTTTATGCACGTCTGCCAGTCGACTGGACCGGTCGACCGACCGACTGACCTTTGCTCTCGGGTTTTGTCGGTCGATTGGGCCAGTCGACCGACAGAACCAACTTATGTTTTTTATTTAGCCTCCGGTCGATCGAGTCCAAGGTTAGTTTGCCAGTTAGACTGCCGGTCGACCGGGCCGGTCGACCGACAGCCGCCAGCAGCCCCAACGGCTAGTTTCTTGAGATTTGTTTTAAGGATTTGATTGTGATGTTTGTGTCAGCTATCTCTAAATTTCTGGAGGCTAATTCCTGACCTATTAACCAGTTTATATGATGATTTGCTCATGGCAAATCCCTATAAATAGATGGCATTGGTCCCTTGTTTAATTCAAGAAAAATCCCCGTTATTTTTAAGTTTTCAAAAGAAAGAAAAGTTTTAAAAGCTCTCACTTTCTAAAGTGCATTCTTGGTTTAAGTTTTTCAGTGGTTTTCAAGCTCTTTTCTTACTTCTTTACAACTGAATTTTCTCACTTCACTTCTTGAGCCAAAAATCATTCCCATTCTATAAGGAGTTGTAAGAGAGAAGTTTGTGGTCTTTTTGATCACCTTGTTATATTTTCTTTGTGTTGAGATCCCTCTTGTGTAGAGGTTGGATTGGTGGGAATTCCGTACTCCGGTCTTCTGTAGACCTCTTGTAATTCCCTTTGCGGATTTAGTGGAAATCCTTCACGGTGGTGGAGGCGGGGACGTAGAGCGGTGGCTCAAACCTCGAACAAATTCCTTGTGTTTGCGATTGGTTTCCTTATTATTTTTCATTGCTTTACATTTTTATCTTGTGATACCTCTTGCTTCACTTCATTGCTCCCATTTCATTCACTTGCATTTTTCGGTCTTTATTCATCTCAACAAGAAAGCAATTACGCGCCTCAACTCATAATCTAGAGGAATCAAAGAGGAGAAGTTCTAGAGCCCTTCACGGGGAATTCGGCTTCAATTTCTTATTTTGAGTGACCGGTTGCATCATACATACATACTTGTTTAAAAAGATCATTAGATTAGCATTAACACCTATTCACCCCCCTCTAGGTGTTTTTCAAAGGTTTCTTAATTCAATAGAGAATTCAGGCTTTCAGCAAGTTGGCATGTTGTTTACTGAATATGACTCATTAGACAGCTGAATTGGACGAAGTGGTATACATAAGAATTATAGCCCTTCAAGTCCTCTAGCTATATCATTTTAAATCATCAGATTTCAATATCTGTATCAAAAGGTATGGTCTGAATACTGAAAGCTATACAGTTTAAATCCGAGCTTGAATTGATTTTGTACTCTATTAATTTGAATTATCCTCATTATCCCTATTAGGATTAGCTTTATCCCCTTCATTTTTAGGACTTTATCTTCTGAATTTGAACTTTAATTTAGGAATGAAGGTTAATCCTTTCCTCCTTTGGATACAATTTAATTTAAAATCCATTTTTAGATAGGATTAGGGATAAAATGAAGCTTCTTGTATCTTTATCCTCTCATTTAAGTAACTACACACAATAATCAAAAAAGGTTAATAACATTAATAAATAAAGGAATGATCAAGGATATATGTATAAAAGTGATGATAAAATGTAGTTTTGGAGTAAAATCAATAGGCACTTGCTATAGTGATAGTATTGAGGAACTTAGCATATTTCATTCTTAATTTCTAAACTCTACTTTTCTGTGCAGGTTTCACCTCAATCAAATTTTGGCGTCGTTGCTAAGGAGGGATAGTAATTTTTTTTAGTTTACTTAAAGGTTAAAATTTTCTTCTCTGTTCTTGTGTGCAGGAGGAGACATCAAGAAAATTTTCGCTGCAGTGGACATATAAGTGGCCCTGACTTTGCTGAAGAAAGCAGAGCCCAAAAGCCCACAGTTTGCACACAAAAACGGCAAATGTCGTGTTCTCCCGATAATCTGAGTGAACTACTAACCTGTATTTTTTGCTGATTGGTTGAATTACAAAATTTAAGTTTTTGCAGCTATTTATTTTTCTTATTTAACTCACTGTGCATACTTTTCTAACCTCAACAGTAAATTATTACTTGTAATGATAAAAAAATATTTAGACTTGCATTTAGGCACGTGTCAATTCGTTACATTTCATTACTGTTGAAGAATGCTAAAGCAAAGATATGTGTGCTTAGCATGTAGCATTAGGAAATACATTTTAAGTAATTCATATTGCTTAAGTGTTGCTTATATTATAAACTTGTACACTGCACTAAATTGACTTAATGGCTTGTCCTATTAACAAGATAAGGTGGGGAAGTCATTACCATTTCTTAGCCCACAAACAATCTCCTCACTCACTAACTCAATCCTAACTTAAAACTGAGCAGACATTGGCCCTATGGACATCTCGGACTCAATAAGAGACTGACCTAAGGGGAAGTTGATTAGAATTTGACTCTTGTCAAATCGGTGTCAAAGTTTGGGGATTGAAGGAGAAACTCAAAGAACAATGGTTTGGTATAATTAGGCCCGTTGCTTAAGCACATATAGCTCTCACTGGTCTTTCCCCTACCTAGTCACTTAACTTGTGATTAGATTGTGCAATATACCTCCCGTGGACAGTCTAACCAGTTAAGAGTCATCTAGGTCTAAGGTTTATCCTAACTCAAGCAAGATTTTTCTTTCTTTTTATTTGTTTATTTGTTTGCTTATTTTTTGTTTTGACATCTTCGTGATATGGATTATAATTAAAATTATTCCATTGCATATAGTGATCTATACTTCACCCTGACGTCTTTTGACCCGAATATTACCAACCCAGCATTTCATGACTCTAAGAAACCAACTATGCCGGATTGGTCTTATCCGAAGCAACATATGCCCCAGTCCCAATATTATGAACAAGACTGGAATAATCACCATTTTCGGTCTTCATAGAGTCAGTGAGAATACAACTCCCCCGAGTCATATTATCAACAACCTTACCAACATTCAGCTTCATATACTACTTTTTTCGAACAACAAATAGAAGAACCAATTGACTGGAAAAAGAGGATGGAAGCCTTAGACGAGCTCGAGCGGTGAATTCAAAATCTAGAAGACTCAAAATCCCATCAAAAATTTCAAATTCAAGATCCTTACTCCATTTTTCAAGTCCCACAACAAAAAGAAGAACCTACTGACTTAGAAAAGAGCATGCAATCCATGATTCAGTCTCAAAATGATTACTTTAATAGGCTAGAAGCACTAATGAGTTAATTGAAAATGCTTAAAGGGAAGATGAAACCTCTATTATCAATTATTTGACCAAATTCTAATTGCCCTAGCCAATTAATAGGAACCAAGAATCGTGGTGTCTTGGAGACTTTAACCAAGATTCAATTTCTTCACACAAACTTGAACTTGACCAGTCCCAAACTTTTGACAAATTGGCAAGTTTTTCATTCAATGAAATTGAACTTGATTGCAAATATGAACACGATCCCCAAACTTGTGATTCAGTTCCCATTTTTGAATCTATGTTGACTTCGATATCCGTTACCGATTTGGACCCATTTTCTGAGCCGACATTGATTCTCTTATCCATAGATCTTAAAACTGAACCGCCTATTTTGGATAGTCACATTCCATTGATGAAAAATGATTGTGAACTTCAGTTCATTGATTTGGAACCAACTATTAAACCAAAACCGATTCTCGAACCGAAACTTGATTTTCCCGAGTAAGTATTGGTTCACGACCTATCTCTTTTAAGCCCATATCAACCATTATGACTTCGAGATGATATTACAAGATTGGTTATATAACTAAAATGATTTTAATGTTAGGGTCTTACATGATCCTATTCACTTAGGGAGTTTTAATACTGTAAATAAAAAAGAGGTCGTTGAAGGTGGGTTCCATGATAATCCACAAATATTTAGATTGGGTAGCAATGCTTGGCCTAATCTGACCACCATCGGAACCACCACCTTGATATATATTTTCCTTCCCTTTTTTTTTTTTTCATGTATATATGCATTCATTCATACTTTGAGGACAATACATGAAATAGGTGTTGGGGAGGGTTCTAACATAACATTGGTTTTTTTTTTAATTTATATATATATATATATATATAATATTTTCTGTGGTTTTAAAAACTTTTTGAAAAGAGAAACAATATTTTGACCTATTTTTTTGTAAGAAATTAAGTTAATTTTAAGGAATAGGAGAATCATAATTAGGATTTCTTATGCTTGTTCAAAAAATGATTATTTGTTTGATTTTCAGGGTTAGAAAGAAAATTGAAAAAGTAATTTAGTCTTGATTTTACCTTGATGAAATATGCATACTTTATATACTTACACACTTAGAATTCAAAAACAAAGTTCTTATGCCTTATAATATATATATATATATATATATATATTATATATATATATATATATATATATATATCTGTGTATATCAAAAAAAAATCTTCTGATTAAGCTGGGTATTTATGCCTTATAAAGCATAAGTATTCACACCTAAAATTGATCAAAATAATTAATAAATTCTTTAGTTTTGTGGCCTTATTCACTCGAGTCCTTGAGTCCTTAGAGTGTTTTCTCACCATGTGCCCTAAGACTGTCCGGTTTGAAAGTCACCGATCTAAGGCTCGTTACATGGCTAGATTAGAAAGCCTAATAGAACTAAGGGACATCACCACCAAAATATGTAAAAATAAGGCATAAGAGTTAAAGTTAAAAATCCCGAGTCAAATATTCACGATCATGAAGGTGCATATGACTTAGGTAAAATAATAGACTAGATGGGAAATGCAGTTTTAATCCTAACCTTGATTGATAACAAGTTTTTGAATAGAGACTAAGTTGAGAAATGAATAGTTTAGTATCCCTATGACTTATATTTTGCTTAATTCTTGCAGAAATACTTCAAATATTTTCTCTCTTTTTAAAAATGCGTTTTCAAAAATACTAACACTTTGTTTCTCTTTCTTTATGGATTTTGTAGGTGTAATCCACTGAAAAGCCTTATGAGACAAAAATCGTTCTCTATAGGTATTGTAAAGGCTTAACGGCTTGTTGCACGTGCTAAGTAAACTATGATTCTAATAAAAGTGAGTTAGATTAGGTTATCTTTATTTTACTTTTTATTTGTTTTGCTCGAAGATGAGCGAAAGATAGGTGTGGGGATGTGATCGTACACGTATTTAGAAATCGTGTAATAAATCTGCTAATTTTTTGTTTAAATGTCTATTTTGCAGAAGATAATCATGGAGAGAAAGAAGATCAAACAAAATAAAATCCAATTAAATTGTGATTTAAATAGATCTATTTGGTTAACCGAAGATAATCCCATATCTAATTCAGTTAAATCATATTTTGAGGATTTATTCGGTAAGTTGAAGATCAAACGAGGATTTCATTAAATTTAGAGCCAAAACTAAAAATCTATCAGAAGATAAAAAAGCATCGGAGGGCCAAATTCCACGCATCCGCAGCCAAGGCCGTGGATCTCGGCTCCTTTATCCTCTTTCTCCTATAAATATCTGCAATTTTTGAAGACTAAGAGAGGATTCAACAGAAATTCTAGGCTAGGTTATTGTTCTAGTTTAGTGTAGGTTTTTATTTTTATTTTCATGTAATTTTTATTTTTTTATGTAACTCAGATGAGAGATTAAGTTTCATGAGAGAATGAGAGTGAAGTTTGTACTGAGAGTGACACCAGCGTAAGTTGTTCTTATTTTCTTTCATCGTTACTTTATTTAACCGAAGGTTACATTTTTTATGTTCTTCTTCTTCTTTTACTCTTTTCTTTCTGGTTTTGATGATAATCTAAGTGAATCCTATAGCCTCAAAACTGCCTTGCCCTTACCAGTGTCATTGACAGCTTATGATGATGAATAGCTATTTCTAAATTAATTTAGGTTACACCTTTATTTCATAAGTTTAGAATGAGAATGGGGAAGATTCTATACTATAATATCCCTAGTTAGTGATATCGTATTTTTCTAAGAATTTATTTTGTTTCTTTGATTATTTTATTACTATTTATTAACTTGATTTACGGCTTATTAGTATTATTAAATATACTAATTATTTTTAAGAGATTAAATGTTAATTTGTATAATATATATTATTACCATTATTGTGTATTAATATTATTGTCACTAATTACTATTATTTTATATTTACTACTATTATTATTAATTGTTATTTAATTGTTAGTACCATTATTTCATTATGGTTATTATTTATTATTTTTATTAGTGTTATTATTATTAATATTGTTATGTTGTTAATATGGACATATTAATTATTACTAGTGTTTATTATTAATATTGTTATGATTAAATAATATTACTATTGGTGTTATTGTTACTATTATTCTTCTTATTTTTTTATTCTTAATTTTTATTATTACTATTATTGTTGCTAATATTATTGTTGTTATGTTTATTAATTATTAATGTTATTAGTATTGTGTTGGTATTATTATTGACTATTATCATTACTATTATTTATTATTATTAATTAATAGTTGTTATTGTGATTATTATTAATGTTTTTATTATTTATTTCATTTACTCAAACTCCATTTCTATTTTATTCCCCTCTTATTTGCATGTGATTTACCCTATACCCTTAACCCATTAACCCATACCATTATCAATTCCTATAAATAATCTTATCATAATCCTAAACCTAACCCTAAACTCCTTCCTCTGCTGGCCGCCGCACCTCTTCATGGCCGATCTCCCCGCGGCCTTCGCTTCGTCACCGGAGAATCCTCACCAACACCCGTATCTTCTCCTTGGCCATCATCATGCACCATCCCAGGGCTTCCTCCTCTCTAGGATGCCTACCTCCAAGTCACATGCCTCCACTGCTGAATCCCCTGCCATTGGCCGCCACCATCAGGCTGAGCCTCCTTTCCACCGGCGCCATCCCTTGGCCGGTGATCGGCAAAAAGCAAGCACTAAAATAAGAGAAGGAAGTGTGGGTTGATGTTACTGTTTTTACAATTATTCCGTAGTAGCGAAGTGGCTATACGGGTCGTATCCACAAGGAGGGAGAGCGATGGAAGCTTGATGCGGCTTCAAAGTTCAAGAAGAAAGAAAGTTCTTGTTTCCAAATAAAGAATTGAAAAGTGAAAACAAGTTGTTTTTAAGAATTGTTGGAAAATATTTTGGTGGTTTGTAAAAGTGATTTTTTTCTTAGTTGTAAAAATGCATGGCTAACTTTCTACTAAGTGCTCCCACTAATTTCTAACTTTTGGAAGATAGCCTCACGATGGATCATAGGCGAACACAACCCTTTTGCATTGGAACTATTCATGTGGAAATCGAGTGAAAGTTTATCCTAAAATTTAGCTTTACACAGCAAAAACTCGGACATTCCCTTATCAAGATCCAATAGAAGGCGAGAATAAGCGAAGACACGAGTGCACTAACGGTATCGACAAAGTTAAAAGGAAAAGTCTCTAACTTACAATAACAAGCAAAGTACACAACCCATAGATCATCAAAAACTCATTAAGTATGAAGTATAAGAAAGTAAATACTTGTAGGTAAATTAGAGTTAGAACCCTCGTCTTAAGATGCCATAGCTCTTGTTTGCACAAGGCTTGTTTGACACTATTGACTCATGTGGGTTATCAATCAAGTGTTAGAAATTAGTGGGTTAGTAGTTAGTTAGCCATGCTAATAAAAGTTAGTTAGCCATAAAAGTAAAAGAAACAACAAAGGAAAAGAAGTGGAGAGAGGGAGTTGTACTACAAGAAAACAAAAGAAAAGAAAAGTTAAAGAAAGGAAGTTACACTACAACAAAGTAAAAGAAAAGAAGTGAAGAAGAAGGAAGTAAAAGTAAATGGCCAAGACAAGTAAAT